>OX031013.1:28641892-28649392 GCA_943736025.1 Tenthredo mesomela | reverse complement strand
TTTTTTTTCAATCAACTATTAGGGTAGGTGATTGTCGGGAAAACGGTTTTGTGCTCCGAACTCCTTAGGGGTTGTTGCTCAAAAATCAAAACCAGGGGGAATCGTCAGCTCATAAATAGCTCGTAATTCCGGTATTTTTTTTTTTTTTTTCTTTCAATCAACTATTAGGGTAGGTGATTGTCGGGAGAACGGTCTTTTGCTCCGAACTCCTCAGGAGTTGTAGCTCAAAAATCAAAACTAGGGGGAATAGTCAGCTCGTAAATAGCTCGTAATTCCTGTATTTTTTTTTTTTTTTTATCAACTATTAGGGTAGGTGATTGTCGGGAAAACGGTTTTGTGCTCCGAACTCCTGAAGGGTTGTTGTTCAAAAATCAAAACGAGGGGGAATCGTCAGTTCATAAATAGCGCGTAATTCCTGTATTTTTTTTTTTTTTTTTCAATCAACTATTAGGGTAGGTGATTGTCGGAAAAACGGTTTTGTGCTCCGAACTCCTTAGGGGTTGTTGCTCAAAAATCAAAACCAGGGGGAATCGTCAGCTCATAAATAGCTCGTAATTCCGGTATTTTTTTTTTTTTTTTCTTCCAATCAACTATTAGGGTAGGTGATTGTCGGGAGAACGGTCTTTTGCTCCGAACTCCTCAGGGGTTGTAGCTCAAAAATCAAAACTAGGGGGAATAGTCAGCTCGTAAATAGCTCGTAATTCCTGTATTTTTTTTTTTTTTTTTTGTATCAACTATTAGGGTAGGTGATTGTCGGGAAAACGGTTTTGTGCTCCGAACTCCTGAGGGGTTGTTGTTCAAAAATCAAAACGAGGGGGAATCGTCAGTTCATAATCAGCTCGTAATTCCTGTATTTTTTTTTTTTTTTTTCAATCAACTATTAGGGTAGGTGATTGTCGGGAAAACGGTTTTGTGCTCCGAACTCCTTAGGGGTTGTTGCTCAAAAATCAAAACCAAGGGGAATCGTCAGCTCATAAATAGCTCGTAATTCCGGTATTTTTTTTTTTTTTTTCTTCCAATCAACTATTAGGGTAGGTGATTGTCGGGAGAACGGTCTTTTGCTCCGAACTCCTCAGGGGTTGTAGCTCAAAAATCAAAACTAGGGGGAATAGTCAGCTCGTAAATAGCTCGTAATTCCTGTATTTTTTTTTTTTTTTTTTTTTTAATCAACTATTAAGGTAGGTGATTGTCGGGAAAACGGTTTTGTGCTCCGAACTCCTCAGGGGTTGTAGCTCAAAAATCAAAACTAGGGGGAATAGTCAGCTCGTAAATAGCTCGTAATTCCTGTATTTTTTTTTTTTTTTTTTTTTTTCTATCAACCATTGGGGTAGGTGATTGTCGGGAAAACGGTTTTGTGCTCCGAACTCCTGAGGGGTTGTTGTTCAAAAATCAAAACGAGGGGGAATCGTCAGTTCATAAATAGCTCGTAATTCCTGTATTTTTTTTTTTTTTTTGATCAACTATTAGGGTAGGTGATTGTCGGGAAAACGGTTTTGTGCTCCGAACTCCTTAGGGGTTGTTGCTCAAAAATCAAAACTAGGGGGAATCGTCAGCTCATAAATAGCTCGTAATTCCTGTATTTTTTTTTTTTTTTTTTCCAATCAACTATTAGGGTAGGTGATTGTCGGGAGAACGGTCTTTTGCTCCGAACTCCTCAGGGGTTGTAGCTCAAAAATCAAAACTAGGGGGAATCGTCAGCTCATACATAGCTCGTAATTGCTGTATTTTTTTTTTTTTTTTTTTTTTTTTTTATCACCTATTAGGGTAGGTGATTGTCGGGAGAACGGTCTTTTGCTCCGAACTCCTCAGGGGTTGTAGCTCAAGAATCAAAACTAGGGGGAATAGTCAGCTCGTAAATAGCTCGTGATTCCTGTATTTTTTTTTTTTTTTTTTTTTTATCAACCATTGGGGTAGGTGATTGTCGGGAAAACGGTTTTGTGCTCCGAACTCCTGAGGGGTTGTTGTTCAAAAATCAAAACGAGGGGGAATCGTCAGTTCATAAATAGCTCGTAATTCCTGTATTTTTTTTTTTTTTTTTGATCAACTATTAGGGTAGGTGATTGTCGGGAAAACGGTTTTGTGCTCCGAACTCCTTAGGGGTTGTTGCTCAAAAATCAAAACTAGGGGGAATCGTCAGCTCATAAATAGCTCGTAATTCCTGTATTTTTTTTTTTTTTTTTTTCCAATCAACTATTAGGGTAGGTGATTGTCGGGAGAACGGTCTTTTGCTCCGAACTCCTAAGGGGTTGTAGCTCAAAAATCAAAACTAGGGGGAATCGTCAGCTCATACATAGCTCGTAATTGCTGTATTTTTTTTTTTTTTTTTTTTTTTTTTTTTATCACCTATTAGGGTAGGTGATTGTCGGGAGAACGGTCTTTTGCTCCGAACTCCTCAGGGGTTGTAGCTCAAAAATCAAAACTAGGGGGAATAGTCAGCTCGTAAATAGCTCGTGATTCCTGTATTTTTTTTTTTTTTTTTTTTTTTATCAACCATTGGGGTAGGTGATTGTCGGGAAAACGGTTTTGTGCTCCGAACTCCTGAGGGGTTGTTGTTCAAAAATCAAAACGAGGGGGAATCGTCAGTTCATAAATAGCTCATAATTCCTGTATTTTTTTTTTTTTTTTTTTGTATCAACTATTAGGGTAGGTGATTGTCGGGAAAACGGTTTTGTGCTCCGAACTCCTGAGGGGTTGTTGTTCAAAAATCAAAACGAGGGGGAATCGTCAGTTCATAAATAGCTCGTAATTCCTGTATTTTTTTTTTTTTTCAATCAACTATGAGGGTAGGTGATTGTCGGGAAAACGGTTTTGTGCTCCGAACTCCTTAGGGGTTGTTGCTCAAAAATCAAAACCAGGGGGAATCGTCAGCTCATAAATAGCTCGTAATTCCTGTATTTTTTTTTTTTTTTCAATCAACTATTAGGGTAGGTGATTGTCGGGAAAACGGTTTTGTGCTCCGAACTCCTTAGGGGTTGTTGCTCAAAAATCAAAACCAGGGGGAATCGTCAGCTCATAAATAGCTCGTAATTCCGGTATTTTTTTTTTTTTTTTTTCCAATCAACTATTAGGGTAGGTGATTGTCGGGAAAACGGTTTTGTGCTCCGAACTCCTTAGGGGTTGTTGCTCAAAAATCAAAACCAGGGGGAATCGTCAGCTCATAAATAGCTCGTAATTCCGGTATTTTTTTTTTTTTTTTCTTCTTCCAATCAACTATTAGGGTAGGTGATTGTCGGGAGAACGGTCTTTTGCTCCGAACTCCTCAGGGGTTGTAGCTCAAAAATCAAAACTAGGGGGAATAGTCAGCTCGTAAATAGCTCGTAATTCCTGTATTTTTTTTTTTTTTTTTTTGTATCAACTATTAGGGTAGGTGATTGTCGGGAAAACGGTTTTGTGCTCCGAACTCCTGAGGGGTTGTTGTTCAAAAATCAAAACGAGGGGGAATCGTCAGTTCATAAATAGCTCGTAATTCCTGTATTTTTTTTTTTTTTTCAATTAACTATGAGGGTAGGTGATTGTCGGGAAAACGGTTTTGTGCTCCGAACTCCTTAGGGGTTGTTGCTCAAAAATCAAAACCAGGGGGAATCGTCAGCTCATAAATAGCTCGTTAATCCTGTATTTTTTTTTTTTTTTTCCGATCAACTATTAGGGTAGGTGATTGTCGGGAGAACGGTCTTTTGCTCCGAACTCCTCAGGGGTTGTAGCTCAAAAATCAAAACTAGGGGGAATCGTCAGCTCATAAATAGCTCGTAATTCCTGTATTTTTTTTTTTTTTTTTTTCCAATCAACTATTAGGGTAGGTGATTGTCGGGAGAACGGTCTTTTGCTCCGAACTCCTCAGGGGTTGTAGCTCAAAAATCAAAACTAGGGGGAATAGTAAGCTCGTAAATAGCTCGTAATTCCTGTATTTTATTTTTTTTTTTTTTTTTCATCAACTATTAGGGTAGGTGATTGTCGGGAAAACGGTTTTGTGCTCCGAACTCCTGAAGGGTTGTTGTTCAAAAATCAAAACGAGGGGGAATCGTCAGTTCATAAATAGCTCGTAATTCCTGTATTTTTTTTTTTTTTTCAATCAACTATTAGGGTAGGTGATTGTCGGGAAAACGGTTTTGTGCTCCGAACTCCTTAGGGGTTGTTGCTCAAAAATCAAAACCAGGGGGAATCGTCAGCTCATAAATAGCTCGTAATTCCGGTATTTTTTTTTTTTTTTTTTCTTCCAATCAACTATTAGGGTAGGTGATTGTCGGGAGAACGGTCTTTTGCTCCGAACTCCTCAGGGGTTGTAGCTCAAAAATCAAAACTAGGGGGAATAGTCAGCTCGTAAATAGCTCGTAATTCCTGTATTTTTTTTTTTTTTTTTTTTTAATCAACTATTAAGGTAGGTGATTGTCGGGAAAACGGTTTTGTGCTCCGAACTCCTCAGGGGTTGTAGCTCAAAAATCAAAACTAGGGGGAATAGTCAGCTCGTAAATAGCTCGTAATTCCTGTATTTTTTTTTTTTTTTTTTTTTTCTATCAACCATTGGGGTAGGTGATTGTCGGGAAAACGGTTTTGTGCTCCGAACTCCTGAGGGGTTGTTGTTCAAAAATCAAAACGAGGGGGAATCGTCAGTTCATAAATAGCTCGTAATTCCTGTATTTTTTTTTTTTTTTTGATCAACTATTAGGGTAGGTGATTGTCGGGAAAACGGTTTTGTGCTCCGAACTCCTTAGGGGTTGTTGCTCAAAAATCAAAACTAGGGGGAATCGTCAGCTCATAAATAGCTCGTAATTCCTGTATTTTTTTTTTTTTTTTTTCCAATCAACTATTAGGGTAGGTGATTGTCGGGAGAACGGTCTTTTGCTCCGAACTCCTCAGGGGTTGTAGCTCAAAAATCAAAACTAGGGAAAATCGTCAGCTCATACATAGCTCGTAATTGCTGTATTTTTTTTTTTTTTTTTTTTTTTTTTATCACCTATTAGGGTAGGTGATTGTCGGGAGAACGGTCTTTTGCTCCGAACTCCTCAGGGGTTGTAGCTCAAAAATCAAAACTAGGGGGAATAGTCAGCTCGTAAATAGCTCGTGATTCCTGTATTTTTTTTTTTTTTTTTTTTTTTATCAACCATTGGGGTAGGTGATTGTCGGGAAAACGGTTTTGTGCTCCGAACTCCTGAGAGGTTGTTGTTCAAAAATCAAAACGAGGGGGAATCGTCAGTTCATAAATAGCTCGTAATTCCTGTATTTTTTTTTTTTTTTTTGATCAACTATTAGGGTAGGTGATTGTCGGGAAAACGGTTTTGTGCTCCGAACTCCTTAGGGGTTGTTGCTCAAAAATCAAAACTAGGGGGAATCGTCAGCTCATAAATAGCTCGTAATTCCTGTATTTTTTTTTTTTTTTCAATCAACTATGAGGGTAGGTGATTGTCGGGAAAACGGTTTTGTGCTCCGAACTCCTTAGGGGTTGTTGCTCAAAAATCAAAACCAGGGGGAATCGTCAGCTCATAAATAGCTCGTAATTCCTGTATTTTTTTTTTTTTTTTCCAATCAACTATTAGGGTAGGTGATTGTCGGGAGAACGGTCTTTTGCTCCGAACTCCTCAGGGGTTGTAGCTCAAAAATCAAAACTAGGGGGAATCGTCAGCTCATAAATAGCTCGTAATTCCTGTATTTTTTTTTTTTTTTTTTTCCAATCAACTATTAGGGTAGGTGATTGTCGGGAGAACGGTCTTTTGCTCCGAACTCCTCAGGGGTTGTAGCTCAAAAATCAAAACTAGGGGGAATAGTAAGCTCGTAAATAGCTCGTAATTCCTGTATTTTATTTTTTTTTTTTTTTTTTATCAACTATTAGGGTAGGTGATTGTCGGGAAAACGGTTTTGTGCTCCGAACTCCTGAAGGGTTGTTGTTCAAAAATCAAAACGAGGGGGAATCGTCAGTTCATAAATAGCTCGTAATTCCTGTATTTTTTTTTTTTTTTCAATCAACTATTAGGGTAGGTGATTGTCGGGAAAACGGTTTTGTGCTCCGAACTCCTTAGGGGTTGTTGCTCAAAAATCAAAACCAGGGGGAATCGTCAGCTCATAAATAGCTCGTAATTCCGGTATTTTTTTTTTTTTTTCTTCCAATCAACTATTAGGGTAGGTGATTGTCGGGAGAACGGTCTTTTGCTCCGAACTCCTCAGGGGTTGTAGCTCAAAAATCAAAACTAGGGGGAATAGTCAGCTCGTAAATAGCTCGTAATTCCTGTATTTTTTTTTTTTTTTTTTGTATCAACTATTAGGGTAGATGATTGTCGGGAAAACGGTTTTGTGCTCCGAACTCCTGAGGGGTTGTTGTTCAAAAATCAAAACGAGGGGGAATCGCCAGTTCATAAATAGCTCGTAATTCCTGTATTTTTTTTTTTTTTCAATCAACTATTAGGGTAGGTGATTGTCGGGAAAACGGTTTTGTGCTCCGAACTCCTTAGGGGTTGTTGCTCAAAAATCAAAACCAGGGGGAATCGTCAGCTCATAAATAGCTCGTAATTCCGGTATTTTTTTTTTTTTTTTTCTTCCAATCAACTATTAGGGTAGGTGATTGTCGGGAGAACGGTCTTTTGCTCCGAACTCCTCAGGGGTTGTAGCTCAAAAATCAAAACTAGGGGGAATAGTCAGCTCGTAAATAGCTCGTAATTCCTGTATTTTTTTTTTTTTTTTTTGTATCAACTATTAGGGTAGGTGATTGTCGGGAAAACGGTTTTGTGCTCCGAACTCCTGAGGGGTTGTTGTTCAAAAATCAAAACGAGGGGGAATCGTCAGTTCATAAATAGCTCGTAATTCCTGTATTTTTTTTTTTTTTCAATCAACTATTAGGGTAGGTGATTGTCGGGAAAACGGTTTTGTGCTCCGAACTCCTTAGGGGTTGTTGCTCAAAAATCAAAACCAGGGGGAATCGTCAGCTCATAAATAGCTCGTAATTCCGGTATTTTTTTTTTTTTTTTTCTTCCAATCAACTATTAGGGTAGGTGATTGTCGGGAGAACGGTCTTTTGCTCCGAACTCCTCAGGGGTTGTAGCTCAAAAATCAAAACTAGGGGGAATAGTCAGCTCGTAAATAGCTCGTAATTCCTGTATTTTTTTTTTTTTTTTTTTTTTTATC
This sequence comes from Tenthredo mesomela, assembly GCA_943736025.1. Classification (NCBI taxonomy): domain Eukaryota; kingdom Metazoa; phylum Arthropoda; class Insecta; order Hymenoptera; family Tenthredinidae; genus Tenthredo; species Tenthredo mesomela. The sequence goes on along the minus strand of OX031013.1, from coordinate 28,642,282 downwards.
AACTATTAGGGTAGGTGATTGTCGGGAAAACGGTTTTGTGCTCCGAACTCCTGAAGGGTTGTTGTTCAAAAATCAAAACGAGGGGGAATCGTCAGTTCATAAATAGCTCGTAATTCCTGTATTCTTTATTTTTTTTCCAATCAACTATTAGGGTAGGTGATTGTCGGGAAAACGGTTTTGTGCTCCGAACTCCTGAGGGGTTGTTGTTCAAAAATCAAAACGAGGGGGAATCGTCAGTTCATAAATAGCTCGTAATTCCTGTATTTTTTTTTTTTTTTTGATCAACTATTAGGGTAGGTGATTGTCGGGAAAACGGTTTTGTGCTCCGAACTCCTTAGGGGTTGTTGCTCAAAAATCAAAACTAGGGGGAATCGTCAGCTCATAAATAGC
>OX031013.1:28634392-28639392 GCA_943736025.1 Tenthredo mesomela | reverse complement strand
TATTAGGGTAGGTGATTGTCGGGAAAACGGTTTTGTGCTCCGAACTCCTTAGGGGTTGTTGCTCAAAAATCAAAACCAGGGGGAATCGTCAGCTCATAAATAGCTCGTAATTCCGGTATTTTTTTTTTTTTTTTTTCTTCCAATCAACTATTAGGGTAGGTGATTGTCGGGAGAACGGTCTTTTGCTCCGAACTCCTCAGGGGTTGTAGCTCAAAAATCAAAACTAGGGGGAATAGTCAGCTCGTAAATAGCTCGTAATTCCTGTATTTTTTTTTTTTTTTCAATCAACTATGAGGGTAGGTGATTGTCGGGAAAACGGTTTTGTGCTCCGAACTCCTTAGGGGTTGTTGCTCAAAAATCAAAACCAGGGGGAATCGTCAGCTCATAAATAGCTCGTTAATCCTGTATTTTTTTTTTTTTTTTCCGATCAACTATTAGGGTAGGTGATTGTCGGGAGAACGGTCTTTTGCTCCGAACTCCTCAGGGGTTGTAGCTCAAAAATCAAAACTAGGGGGAATCGTCAGCTCATAAATAGCTCGTAATTCCTGTATTTTTTTTTTTTTTTTTTTCCAATCAACTATTAGGGTAGGTGATTGTCGGGAGAACGGTCTTTTGCTCCGAACTCCTCAGGGGTTGTAGCTCAAAAATCAAAACTAGGGGGAATAGTAAGCTCGTAAATAGCTCGTAATTCCTGTATTTTATTTTTTTTTTTTTTTTTCATCAACTATTAGGGTAGGTGATTGTCGGGAAAACGGTTTTGTGCTCCGAACTCCTGAAGGGTTGTTGTTCAAAAATCAAAACGAGGGGGAATCGTCAGTTCATAAATAGCTCGTAATTCCTGTATTTTTTTTTTTTTTCAATCAACTATTAGGGTAGGTGATTGTCGGGAAAACGGTTTTGTGCTCCGAACTCCTTAGGGGTTGTTGCTCAAAAATCAAAACCAGGGGGAATCGTCAGCTCATAAATAGCTCGTAATTCCGGTATTTTTTTTTTTTTTTTTTCTTCCAATCAACTATTAGGGTAGGTGATTGTCGGGAGAACGGTCTTTTGCTCCGAACTCCTCAGGGGTTGTAGCTCAAAAATCAAAACTAGGGGGAATAGTCAGCTCGTAAATAGCTCGTAATTCCTGTATTTTTTTTTTTTTTTTTTTTTTTATCAACTATTAGGGTAGGTGATTGTCGGGAAAACGGTTTTGTGCTCCGAACTCCTGAAGGGTTGTTGTTCAAAAATCAAAACGAGGGGGAATCGTCAGTTCATAAATAGCTCGTAATTCCTGTATTTTTTTTTTTTTTCCAATCAACTATTAGGGTAGGTGATTGTCGGGAAAACGGTTTTGTGCTCCGAACTCCTTAGGGGTTGTTGCTCAAAAATCAAAACCAGGGGGAATCGTCAGCTCATAAATAGCTCGTAATTCCGGTATTTTTTTTTTTTTTTTTCTTCCAATCAACTATTAGGGTAGGTGATTGTCGGGAGAACGGTCTTTTGCTCCGAACTCCTCAGGGGTTGTAGCTCAAAAATCAAAACTAGGGGGAATAGTCAGCTCGTAAATAGCTCGTAATTCCTGTATTTTTTTTTTTTTTTTTTTTTAATCAACTATTAAGGTAGGTGATTGTCGGGAAAACGGTTTTGTGCTCCGAACTCCTCAGGGGTTGTAGCTCAAAAATCAAAACTAGGGGGAATAGTCAGCTCGTAAATAGCTCGTAATTCCTGTATTTTTTTTTTTTTTTTTTTTTTTCTATCAACCATTGGGGTAGGTGATTGTCGGGAAAACGGTTTTGTGCTCCGAACTCCTGAGGGGTTGTTGTTCAAAAATCAAAACGAGGGGGAATCGTCAGTTCATAAATAGCTCGTAATTCCTGTATTTTTTTTTTTTTTTTTGATCAACTATTAGGGTAGGTGATTGTCGGGAAAACGGTTTTGTGCTCCGAACTCCTTAGGGGTTGTTGCTCAAAAATCAAAACTAGGGGGAATCGTCAGCTCATAAATAGCTCGTAATTCCTGTATTTTTTTTTTTTTTTTTTCCAATCAACTATTAGGGTAGGTGATTGTCGGGAGAACGGTCTTTTGCTCCGAACTCCTCAGGGGTTGTAGCTCAAAAATCAAAACTAGGGAAAATCGTCAGCTCATACATAGCTCGTAATTGCTGTATTTTTTTTTTTTTTTTTTTTTTTTTTATCACCTATTAGGGTAGGTGATTGTCGGGAGAACGGTCTTTTGCTCCGAACTCCTCAGGGGTTGTAGCTCAAAAATCAAAACTAGGGGGAATAGTCAGCTCGTAAATAGCTCGTGATTCCTGTATTTTTTTTTTTTTTTTTTTTTTTATCAACCATTGGGGTAGGTGATTGTCGGGAAAACGGTTTTGTGCTCCGAACTCCTGAGAGGTTGTTGTTCAAAAATCAAAACGAGGGGGAATCGTCAGTTCATAAATAGCTCGTAATTCCTGTATTTTTTTTTTTTTTTTTGATCAACTATTAGGGTAGGTGATTGTCGGGAAAACGGTTTTGTGCTCCGAACTCCTTAGGGGTTGTTGCTCAAAAATCAAAACTAGGGGGAATCGTCAGCTCATAAATAGCTCGTAATTCCTGTATTTTTTTTTTTTTTTCAATCAACTATGAGGGTAGGTGATTGTCGGGAAAACGGTTTTGTGCTCCGAACTCCTTAGGGGTTGTTGCTCAAAAATCAAAACCAGGGGGAATCGTCAGCTCATAAATAGCTCGTAATTCCTGTATTTTTTTTTTTTTTTCCAATCAACTATTAGGGTAGGTGATTGTCGGGAGAACGGTCTTTTGCTCCGAACTCCTCAGGGGTTGTAGCTCAAAAATCAAAACTAGGGGGAATCGTCAGCTCATAAATAGCTCGTAATTCCTGTATTTTTTTTTTTTTTTTTTTCCAATCAACTATTAGGGTAGGTGATTGTCGGGAGAACGGTCTTTTGCTCCGAACTCCTCAGGGGTTGTAGCTCAAAAATCAAAACTAGGGGGAATAGTAAGCTCGTAAATAGCTCGTAATTCCTGTATTTTATTTTTTTTTTTTTTTTTTATCAACTATTAGGGTAGGTGATTGTCGGGAAAACGGTTTTGTGCTCCGAACTCCTGAAGGGTTGTTGTTCAAAAATCAAAACGAGAGGGAATCGTCAGTTCATAAATAGCTCGTAATTCCTGTATTTTTTTTTTTTTTTCAATCAACTATTAGGGTAGGTGATTGTCGGGAAAACGGTTTTGTGCTCCGAACTCCTTAGGGGTTGTTGCTCAAAAATCAAAACCAGGGGGAATCGTCAGCTCATAAATAGCTCGTAATTCCGGTATTTTTTTTTTTTTTTTCTTCCAATCAACTATTAGGGTAGGTGATTGTCGGGAGAACGGTCTTTTGCTCCGAACTCCTCAGGGGTTGTAGCTCAAAAATCAAAACTAGGGGGAATAGTCAGCTCGTAAATAGCTCGTAATTCCTGTATTTTTTTTTTTTTTTTTTTGTATCAACTATTAGGGTAGGTGATTGTCGGGAAAACGGTTTTGTGCTCCGAACTCCTGAGGGGTTGTTGTTCAAAAATCAAAACGAGGGGGAATCGCCAGTTCATAAATAGCTCGTAATTCCTGTATTTTTTTTTTTTTTCAATCAACTATTAGGGTAGGTGATTGTCGGGAAAACGGTTTTGTGCTCCGAACTCCTTAGGGGTTGTTGCTCAAAAATCAAAACCAGGGGGAATCGTCAGCTCATAAATAGCTCGTAATTCCGGTATTTTTTTTTTTTTTTTTCTTCCAATCAACTATTAGGGTAGGTGATTGTCGGGAGAACGGTCTTTTGCTCCGAACTCCTCAGGGGTTGTAGCTCAAAAATCAAAACTAGGGGGAATAGTCAGCTCGTAAATAGCTCGTAATTCCTGTATTTTTTTTTTTTTTTTTTGTATCAACTATTAGGGTAGGTGATTGTCGGGAAAACGGTTTTGTGCTCCGAACTCCTGAGGGGTTGTTGTTCAAAAATCAAAACGAGGGGGAATCGTCAGTTCATAAATAGCTCGTAATTCCTGTATTTTTTTTTTTTTTCAATCAACTATTAGGGTAGGTGATTGTCGGGAAAACGGTTTTGTGCTCCGAACTCCTTAGGGGTTGTTGCTCAAAAATCAAAACCAGGGGGAATCGTCAGCTCATAAATAGCTCGTAATTCCGGTATTTTTTTTTTTTCTTTTCTTCCAATCAACTATTAGGGTAGGTGATTGTCGGGAGAACGGTCTTTTGCTCCGAACTCCTCAGGGGTTGTAGCTCAAAAATCAAAACTAGGGGGAATAGTCAGCTCGTAAATAGCTCGTAATTCCTGTATTTTTTTTTTTTTTTTTTTTTTTATCAACTATTAGGGTAGGTGATTGTCGGGAAAACGGTTTTGTGCTCCGAACTCCTGAAGGGTTGTTGTTCAAAAATCAAAACGAGGGGGAATCGTCAGTTCATAAATAGCTCGTAATTCCTGTATTCTTTATTTTTTTTCCAATCAACTATTAGGGTAGGTGATTGTCGGGAAAACGGTTTTGTGCTCCGAACTCCTTAGGGGTTGTTGCTCAAAAATCAAAACCAGGGGGAATCGTCAGCTCATAAATAGCTCGTAATTCCGGTATTTTTTTTTTTTTTTCTTCTTCCAATCAACTATTAGGGTAGGTGATTGTCGGGAGAACGGTCTTTTGCTCCGAACTCCTCAGGGGTTGTAGCTCAAAAATCAAAACTAGGGGGAATAGTCAGCTCGTAAATAGCTCGTAATTCCTGTATTTTTTTTTTTTTTTTTTTGTATCAACTATTAGGGTAGGTGATTGTCGGGAAAACGGTTTTGTGCTCCGAACTCCTGAGGGGTTGTTGTTCAAAAATCGAAACGAGGGGGAATCGTCAGTTCATAAATAGCTCGTAATTCCTGTATTTTTTTTTTTTTTTCAATCAACTATGAGGGTAGGTGATTGTCGGGAAAACGGTTTTGTGCTCCGAACTCCTTAGGGGTTGTTGCTCAAAAATCAAAACCAGGGG
>OX031013.1:28619392-28624392 GCA_943736025.1 Tenthredo mesomela | reverse complement strand
TGTAGCTCAAGAATCAAAACTAGGGGGAATAGTCAGCTCGTAAATAGCTCGTGATTCCTGTATTTTTTTTTTTTTTTTTTTTTTTATCAACCATTGGGGTAGGTGATTGTCGGGAAAACGGTTTTGTGCTCCGAACTCCTGAGGGGTTGTTGTTCAAAAATCAAAACGAGGGGGAATCGTCAGTTCATAAATAGCTCGTAATTCCTGTATTTTTTTTTTTTTTTTTTTGTATCAACTATTAGGGTAGGTGATTGTCGGGAAAACGGTTTTGTGCTCCGAACTCCTGAGGGGTTGTTGTTCAAAAATCAAAACGAGGGGGAATCGTCAGTTCATAAATAGCTCGTAATTCCTGTATTTTTTTTTTTTTTCAATCAACTATGAGGGTAGGTGATTGTCGGGAAAACGGTTTTGTGCTCCGAACTCCTTAGGGGTTGTTGCTCAAAAATCAAAACCAGGGGGAATCGTCAGCTCATAAATAGCTCGTAATTCCTGTATTTTTTTTTTTTTTTTCCAATCAACTATTAGGGTAGGTGATTGTCGGGAGAACGGTCTTTTGCTCCGAACTCCTCAGGGGTTGTAGCTCAAAAATCAAAACTAGGGGGAATCGTCAGCTCATAAATAGCTCGTAATTCCTGTATTTTTTTTTTTTTTTTTTTCCAATCAACTATTAGGGTAGGTGATTGTCGGGAGAACGGTCTTTTGCTCCGAACTCCTCAGGGGTTGTAGCTCAAAAATCAAAACTAGGGGGAATAGTAAGCTCGTAAATAGCTCGTAATTCCTGTATTTTTTTTTTTTTTTTTTTTTTTATCAACTATTAGGGTAGGTGATTGTCGGGAAAACGGTTTTGTGCTCCGAACTCCTGAAGGGTTGTTGTTCAAAAATCAAAACGAGAGGGAATCGTCAGTTCATAAATAGCTCGTAATTCCTGTATTTTTTTTTTTTTTTCAATCAACTATTAGGGTAGGTGATTGTCGGGAAAACGGTTTTGTGCTCCGAACTCCTTAGGGGTTGTTGCTCAAAAATCAAAACCAGGGGGAATCGTCAGCTCATAAATAGCTCGTAATTCCGGTATTTTTTTTTTTTTTTTCTTCCAATCAACTATTAGGGTAGGTGATTGTCGGGAGAACGGTCTTTTGCTCCGAACTCCTCAGGGGTTGTAGCTCAAAAATCAAAACTAGGGGGAATAGTCAGCTCGTAAATAGCTCGTAATTCCTGTATTTTTTTTTTTTTTTTTTTGTATCAACTATTAGGGTAGGTGATTGTCGGGAAAACGGTTTTGTGCTCCGAACTCCTGAGGGGTTGTTGTTCAAAAATCAAAACGAGGGGGAATCGCCAGTTCATAAATAGCTCGTAATTCCTGTATTTTTTTTTTTTTTCAATCAACTATTAGGGTAGGTGATTGTCGGGAAAACGGTTTTGTGCTCCGAACTCCTTAGGGGTTGTTGCTCAAAAATCAAAACCAGGGGGAATCGTCAGCTCATAAATAGCTCGTAATTCCGGTATTTTTTTTTTTTTTTTTCTTCCAATCAACTATTAGGGTAGGTGATTGTCGGGAGAACGGTCTTTTGCTCCGAACTCCTCAGGGGTTGTAGCTCAAAAATCAAAACTAGGGGGAATAGTCAGCTCGTAAATAGCTCGTAATTCCTGTATTTTTTTTTTTTTTTTTTGTATCAACTATTAGGGTAGGTGATTGTCGGGAAAACGGTTTTGTGCTCCGAACTCCTGAGGGGTTGTTGTTCAAAAATCAAAACGAGGGGGAATCGTCAGTTCATAAATAGCTCGTAATTCCTGTATTTTTTTTTTTTTTCAATCAACTATTAGGGTAGGTGATTGTCGGGAAAACGGTTTTGTGCTCCGAACTCCTTAGGGGTTGTTGCTCAAAAATCAAAACCAGGGGGAATCGTCAGCTCATAAATAGCTCGTAATTCCGGTATTTTTTTTTTTTCTTTTCTTCCAATCAACTATTAGGGTAGGTGATTGTCGGGAGAACGGTCTTTTGCTCCGAACTCCTCAGGGGTTGTAGCTCAAAAATCAAAACTAGGGGGAATAGTCAGCTCGTAAATAGCTCGTAATTCCTGTATTTTTTTTTTTTTTTTTTTTTTTATCAACTATTAGGGTAGGTGATTGTCGGGAAAACGGTTTTGTGCTCCGAACTCCTGAAGGGTTGTTGTTCAAAAATCAAAACGAGGGGGAATCGTCAGTTCATAAATAGCTCGTAATTCCTGTATTCTTTATTTTTTTTCCAATCAACTATTAGGGTAGGTGATTGTCGGGAAAACGGTTTTGTGCTCCGAACTCCTTAGGGGTTGTTGCTCAAAAATCAAAACCAGGGGGAATCGTCAGCTCATAAATAGCTCGTAATTCCGGTATTTTTTTTTTTTTTTCTTCTTCCAATCAACTATTAGGGTAGGTGATTGTCGGGAGAACGGTCTTTTGCTCCGAACTCCTCAGGGGTTGTAGCTCAAAAATCAAAACTAGGGGGAATAGTCAGCTCGTAAATAGCTCGTAATTCCTGTATTTTTTTTTTTTTTTTTTTGTATCAACTATTAGGGTAGGTGATTGTCGGGAAAACGGTTTTGTGCTCCGAACTCCTGAGGGGTTGTTGTTCAAAAATCGAAACGAGGGGGAATCGTCAGTTCATAAATAGCTCGTAATTCCTGTATTTTTTTTTTTTTTTCAATCAACTATGAGGGTAGGTGATTGTCGGGAAAACGGTTTTGTGCTCCGAACTCCTTAGGGGTTGTTGCTCAAAAATCAAAACCAGGGGGAATCGTCAGCTCATAAATAGCTCGTAATTCCGGTATTTTTTTTTTTTTTTTCTTCCAATCAACTATTAGGGTAGGTGATTGTCGGGAGAACGGTCTTTTGCTCCGAACTCCTCAGGGGTTGTAGCTCAAAAATCAAAACTAGGGGGAATAGTCAGCTCGTAAATAGCTCGTAATTCCTGTATTTTTTTTTTTTTTTTTTGTATCAACTATTAGGGTAGGTGATTGTCGGGAAAACGGTTTTGTGCTCCGAACTCCTGAGGGGTTGTTGTTCAAAAATCAAAACGAGGGGGAATCGTCAGTTCATAATCAGCTCGTAATTCCTGTATTTTTTTTTTTTTTTTTCAATCAACTATTAGGGTAGGTGATTGTCGGGAAAACGGTTTTGTGCTCCGAACTCCTTAGGGGTTGTTGCTCAAAAATCAAAACCAAGGGGAATCGTCAGCTCATAAATAGCTCGTAATTCCGGTATTTTTTTTTTTTTTTTCTTCCAATCAACTATTAGGGTAGGTGATTGTCGGGAGAACGGTCTTTTGCTCCGATCTCCTCAGGGGTTGTAGCTCAAAAATCAAAACTAGGGGGAATAGTCAGCTCGTAAATAGCTCGTAATTCCTGTATTTTTTTTTTTTTTTTTTTTTTTTATCAACTATTAGGGTAGGTGATTGTCGGGAAAACGGTTTTGTGCTCCGAACTCCTGAAGGGTTGTTGTTCAAAAATCAAAACGAGGGGGAATCGTCAGTTCATAAATAGCTCGTAATTCCTGTATTTTTTTTTTTTTTCCAATCAACTATTAGGGTAGGTGATTGTCGGGAAAACGGTTTTGTGCTCCGAACTCCTTAGGGGTTGTTGCTCAAAAATCAAAACCAGGGGGAATCGTCAGCTCATAAATAGCTCGTAATTCCGGTATTTTTTTTTTTTTTTCTTCTTCCAATCAACTATTAGGGTAGGTGATTGTCGGGAGAACGGTCTTTTGCTCCGAACTCCTCAGGGGTTGTAGCTCAAAAATCAAAACTAGGGGGAATAGTCAGCTCGTAAATAGCTCGTAATTCCTGTATTTTTTTTTTTTTTTTTTTGTATCAACTATTAGGGTAGGTGATTGTCGGGAAAACGGTTTTGTGCTCCGAACTCCTGAGGGGTTGTTGTTCAAAAATCAAAACGAGGGGGAATCGTCAGTTCATAAATAGCTCGTAATTCCTGTATTTTTTTTTTTTTTTCAATCAACTATGAGGGTAGGTGATTGTCGGGAAAACGGTTTTGTGCTCCGAACTCCTTAGGGGTTGTTGCTCAAAAATCAAAACCAGGGGGAATCGTCAGCTCATAAATAGCTCGTTAATCCTGTATTTTTTTTTTTTTTTTCCGATCAACTATCAGGGTAGGTGATTGTCGGGAGAACGGTCTTTTGCTCCGAACTCCTCAGGGGTTGTAGCTCAAAAATCAAAACTAGGGGGAATCGTCAGCTCATAAATAGCTCGTAATTCCTGTAATTTTTTTTTTTTTTTTTTCCAATCAACTATTAGGGTAGGTGATTGTCGGGAGAACGGTCTTTTGCTCCGAACTCCTCAGGGGTTGTAGCTCAAAAATCAAAACTAGGGGGAATAGTAAGCTCGTAAATAGCTCGTAATTCCTGTATTTTATTTTTTTTTTTTTTTTTTATCAACTATTAGGGTAGGTGATTGTCGGGAAAACGGTTTTGTGCTCCGAACTCCTGAAGGGTTGTTGTTCAAAAATCAAAACGAGGGGGAATCGTCAGTTCATAAATAGCTCGTAATTCCTGTATTTTTTTTTTTTTTCAATCAACTATTAGGGTAGGTGATTGTCGGGAAAACGGTTTTGTGCTCCGAACTCCTTAGGGGTTGTTGCTCAAAAATCAAAACCAGGGGGAATCGTCAGCTCATAAATAGCTCGTAATTCCGGTATTTTTTTTTTTTTTTTTCTTCCAATCAACTATTAGGGTAGGTGATTGTCGGGAGAACGGTCTTTTGCTCCGAACTCCTCAGGGGTTGTAGCTCAAAAATCAAAACTAGGGGGAATAGTCAGCTCGTAAATAGCTCGTAATTCCTGTATTTTTTTTTTTTTTTTTTTTTTCATCAACTATTAGGGTAGGTGATTGTCGGGAAAACGGTTTTGTGCTCCGAACTCCTGAAGGGTTGTTGTTCAAAAATCAAAACGAGGGGGAATCGTCAGTTCATAAATAGCTCGTAATTCCTGTATTTTTTTTTTTTTTCCAATCAACTA
>OX031013.1:28406892-28611892 GCA_943736025.1 Tenthredo mesomela | reverse complement strand
CAGCTCATAAATAGCTCGTAATTCCTGTATTTTTTTTTTTTTTTTTTTTCCAATCAACTATTAGGGTAGGTGATTGTCGGGAGAACGGTCTTTTGCTCCGAACTCCTCAGGGGTTGTAGCTCAAAAATCAAAACTAGGGGGAATCGTCAGCTCATACATAGCTCGTAATTGCTGTATTTTTTTTTTTTTTTTTTTTTTTTTTTTTATCACCTATTAGGGTAGGTGATTGTCGGGAGAACGGTCTTTTGCTCCGAACTCCTCAGGGGTTGTAGCTCAAGAATCAAAACTAGGGGGAATAGTCAGCTCGTAAATAGCTCGTGATTCCTGTATTTTTTTTTTTTTTTTTTTTTTTATCAACCATTGGGGTAGGTGATTGTCGGGAAAACGGTTTTGTGCTCCGAACTCCTGAGGGGTTGTTGTTCAAAAATCAAAACGAGGGGGAATCGTCAGTTCATAAATAGCTCGTAATTCCTGTATTTTTTTTTTTTTTTTTTTGTATCAACTATTAGGGTAGGTGATTGTCGGGAAAACGGTTTTGTGCTCCGAACTCCTGAGGGGTTGTTGTTCAAAAATCAAAACGAGGGGGAATCGTCAGTTCATAAATAGCTCGTAATTCCTGTATTTTTTTTTTTTTTCAATCAACTATGAGGGTAGGTGATTGTCGGGAAAACGGTTTTGTGCTCCGAACTCCTTAGGGGTTGTTGCTCAAAAATCAAAACCAGGGGGAATCGTCAGCTCATAAATAGCTCGTAATTCCTGTATTTTTTTTTTTTTTTTCCAATCAACTATTAGGGTAGGTGATTGTCGGGAGAACGGTCTTTTGCTCCGAACTCCTCAGGGGTTGTAGCTCAAAAATCAAAACTAGGGGGAATCGTCAGCTCATAAATAGCTCGTAATTCCTGTATTTTTTTTTTTTTTTTTTTCCAATCAACTATTAGGGTAGGTGATTGTCGGGAGAACGGTCTTTTGCTCCGAACTCCTCAGGGGTTGTAGCTCAAAAATCAAAACTAGGGGGAATAGTAAGCTCGTAAATAGCTCGTAATTCCTGTATTTTTTTTTTTTTTTTTTTTTTTATCAACTATTAGGGTAGGTGATTGTCGGGAAAACGGTTTTGTGCTCCGAACTCCTGAAGGGTTGTTGTTCAAAAATCAAAACGAGGGGGAATCGTCAGTTCATAAATAGCTCGTAATTCCTGTATTTTTTTTTTTTTTTCAATCAACTATTAGGGTAGGTGATTGTCGGGAAAACGGTTTTGTGCTCCGAACTCCTTAGGGGTTGTTGCTCAAAAATCAAAACCAGGGGGAATCGTCAGCTCATAAATAGCTCGTAATTCCGGTATTTTTTTTTTTTTTTTCTTCCAATCAACTATTAGGGTAGGTGATTGTCGGGAGAACGGTCTTTTGCTCCGAACTCCTCAGGGGTTGTAGCTCAAAAATCAAAACTAGGGGGAATAGTCAGCTCGTAAATAGCTCGTAATTCCTGTATTTTTTTTTTTTTTTTTTGTATCAACTATTAGGGTAGGTGATTGTCGGGAAAACGGTTTTGTGCTCCGAACTCCTGAGGGGTTGTTGTTCAAAAATCAAAACGAGGGGGAATCGTCAGTTCATAAATAGCTCGTAATTCCTGTATTTTTTTTTTTTTTTTCAATCAACTATTAGGGTAGGTGATTGTCGGGAAAACGGTTTTGTGCTCCGAACTCCTTAGGGGTTGTTGCTCAAAAATCAAAACCAGGGGGAATCGTCAGCTCATAAATAGCTCGTAATTCCGGTATTTTTTTTTTTTTTTTCTTTCAATCAACTATTAGGGTAGGTGATTGTCGGGAGAACGGTCTTTTGCTCCGAACTCCTCAGGGGTTGTAGCTCAAAAATCAAAACTAGGGGGAATAGTCAGCTCGTAAATAGCTCGTAATTCCTGTATTTTTTTTTTTTTTTTTTTTTTTATCAACTATTAGGGTAGGTGATTGTCGGGAAAACGGCTTTGTGCTCCGAACTCCTGAAGGGTTGTTGTTCAAAAATCAAAACGAGGGGGAATCGTCAGTTCATAAATAGCGCGTAATTCCTGTATTTTTTTTTTTTTTTTCAATCAACTATTAGGGTAGGTGATTGTCGGGAAAACGGTTTTGTGCTCCGAACTCCTTAGGGGTTGTTGCTCAAAAATCAAAACCAGGGGGAATCGTCAGCTCATAAATAGCTCGTAATTCCGGTATTTTTTTTTTTTTTTTCTTCCAATCAACTATTAGGGTAGGTGATTGTCGGGAGAACGGTCTTTTGCTCCGAACTCCTCAGGGGTTGTAGCTCAAAAATCAAAACTAGGGGGAATAGTCAGCTCGTAAATAGCTCGTAATTCCTGTATTTTTTTTTTTTTTTTTTTGTATCAACTATTAGGGTAGGTGATTGTCGGGAAAACGGTTTTGTGCTCCGAACTCCTGAGGGGTTGTTGTTCAAAAATCAAAACGAGGGGGAATCGTCAGTTCATAAATAGCTCGTAATTCCTGTATTTTTTTTTTTTTTTCAATCAACTATGAGGGTAGGTGATTGTCGGGAAAACGGTTTTGTGCTCCGAACTCCTTAGGGGTTGTTGCTCAAAAATCAAAACCAGGGGGAATCGTCAGCTCATAAATAGCTCGTAATTCCGGTATTTTTTTTTTTTTTTTCTTCCAATCAACTATTAGGGTGGGTGATTGTCGGGAGAACGGTCTTTTGCTCCGAACTCCTCAGGGGTTGTAGCTCAAAAATCAAAACTAGGGGGAATAGTCAGCTCGTAAATAGCTCGTAATTCCTGTATTTTTTTTTTTTTTTTTGTATCAACTATTAGGGTAGGTGATTGTCGGGAAAACGGTTTTGTGCTCCGAACTCCTGAGGGGTTGTTGTTCAAAAATCAAAACGAGGGGGAATCGTCAGTTCATAATCAGCTCGTAATTCCTGTATTTTTTTTTTTTTTTTTCAATCAACTATTAGGGTAGGTGATTGTCGGGAAAACGGTTTTGTGCTCCGAACTCCTTAGGGGTTGTTGCTCAAAAATCAAAACCAAGGGGAATCGTCAGCTCATAAATAGCTCGTAATTCCGGTATTTTTTTTTTTTTTTTCTTCCAATCAACTATTAGGGTAGGTGATTGTCGGGAGAACGGTCTTTTGCTCCGATCTCCTCAGGGGTTGTAGCTCAAAAATCAAAACTAGGGGGAATAGTCAGCTCGTAAATAGCTCGTAATTCCTGTATTTTTTTTTTTTTTTTTTTTTTTTATCAACTATTAGGGTAGGTGATTGTCGGGAAAACGGTTTTGTGCTCCGAACTCCTGAAGGGTTGTTGTTCAAAAATCAAAACGAGGGGGAATCGTCAGTTCATAAATAGCTCGTAATTCCTGTATTTTTTTTTTTTTTCCAATCAACTATTAGGGTAGGTGATTGTCGGGAAAACGGTTTTGTGCTCCGAACTCCTTAGGGGTTGTTGCTCAAAAATCAAAACCAGGGGGAATCGTCAGCTCATAAATAGCTCGTAATTCCGGTATTTTTTTTTTTTTTTCTTCTTCCAATCAACTATTAGGGTAGGTGATTGTCGGGAGAACGGTCTTTTGCTCCGAACTCCTCAGGGGTTGTAGCTCAAAAATCAAAACTAGGGGGAATAGTCAGCTCGTAAATAGCTCGTAATTCCTGTATTTTTTTTTTTTTTTTTTTGTATCAACTATTAGGGTAGGTGATTGTCGGGAAAACGGTTTTGTGCTCCGAACTCCTGAGGGGTTGTTGTTCAAAAATCAAAACGAGGGGGAATCGTCAGTTCATAAATAGCTCGTAATTCCTGTATTTTTTTTTTTTTTTCAATCAACTATGAGGGTAGGTGATTGTCGGGAAAACGGTTTTGTGCTCCGAACTCCTTAGGGGTTCTTGCTCAAAAATCAAAACCAGGGGGAATCGTCAGCTCATAAATAGCTCGTTAATCCTGTATTTTTTTTTTTTTTTTCCGATCAACTATCAGGGTAGGTGATTGTCGGGAGAACGGTCTTTTGCTCCGAACTCCTCAGGGGTTGTAGCTCAAAAATCAAAACTAGGGGGAATCGTCAGCTCATAAATAGCTCGTAATTCCTGTAATTTTTTTTTTTTTTTTTTCCAATCAACTATTAGGGTAGGTGATTGTCGGGAGAACGGTCTTTTGCTCCGAACTCCTCAGGGGTTGTAGCTCAAAAATCAAAACTAGGGGGAATAGTAAGCTCGTAAATAGCTCGTAATTCCTGTATTTTATTTTTTTTTTTTTTTTTTATCAACTATTAGGGTAGGTGATTGTCGGGAAAACGGTTTTGTGCTCCGAACTCCTGAAGGGTTGTTGTTCAAAAATCAAAACGAGGGGGAATCGTCAGTTCATAAATAGCTCGTAATTCCTGTATTTTTTTTTTTTTTTTTTTTTTTCTATCAACCATTGGGGTAGGTGATTGTCGGGAAAACGGTTTTGTGCTCCGAACTCCTGAGGGGTTGTTGTTCAAAAATCAAAACGAGGGGGAATCGTCAGTTCATAAATAGCTCGTAATTCCTGTATTTTTTTTTTTTTTTTGATCAACTATTAGGGTAGGTGATTGTCGGGAAAACGGTTTTGTGCTCCGAACTCCTTAGGGGTTGTTGCTCAAAAATCAAAACTAGGGGGAATCGTCAGCTCATAAATAGCTCGTAATTCATGTATTTTTTTTTTTTTTTTTTCCAATCAACTATTAGGGTAGGTGATTGTCGGGAGAACGGTCTTTTGCTCCGAACTCCTCAGGGGTTGTAGCTCAAAAATCAAAACTAGGGGGAATCGTCAGCTCATACATAGCTCGTAATTGCTGTATTTTTTTTTTTTTTTTTTTTTTTTTTTTATCACCTATTAGGGTAGGTGATTGTCGGGAGAACGGTCTTTTGCTCCGAACTCCTCAGGGGTTGTAGCTCAAAAATCAAAACTAGGGGGAATAGTCAGCTCGTAAATAGCTCGTGATTCCTGTATTTTTTTTTTTTTTTTTTTTTTTATCAACCATTGGGGTAGGTGATTGTCGGGAAAACGGTTTTGTGCTCCGAACTCCTGAGGGGTTGTTGTTCAAAAATCAAAACGAGGGGGAATCGTCAGTTCATAAATAGCTCGTAATTCCTGTGTTTTTTTTTTTTTTTTTGATCAACTATTAGGGTAGGTGATTGTCGGTAAAACGGTTTTGTGCTCCGAACTCCTTAGGGGTTGTTGCTCAAAAATCAAAACTAGGGGGAATCGTCAGCTCATAAATAGCTCGTAATTCCTGTATTTTTTTTTTTTTTTTTTTCCAATCAACTATTAGGGTAGGTGATTGTCGGGAGAACGGTCTTTTGCTCCGAACTCCTCAGGGGTTGTAGCTCAAAAATCAAAACTAGGGGGAATAGTAAGCTCGTAAATAGCTCGTAATTCCTGTATTTTTTTTTTTTTTTTTTTTTTTATCAACTATTAGGGTAGGTGATTGTCGGGAAAACGGTTTTGTGCTCCGAACTCCTGAAGGGTTGTTGTTCAAAAATCAAAACGAGGGGGAATCGTCAGTTCATAAATAGCTCGTAATTCCTGTATTTTTTTTTTTTTTTCAATCAACTATTAGGGTAGGTGATTGTCGGGAAAACGGTTTTGTGCTCCGAACTCCTTAGGGGTTGTTGCTCAAAAATCAAAACCAGGGGGAATCGTCAGCTCATAAATAGCTCGTAATTCCGGTATTTTTTTTTTTTTTTTCTTCCAATCAACTATTAGGGTAGGTGATTGTCGGGAGAACGGTCTTTTGCTCCGAACTCCTCAGGGGTTGTAGCTCAAAAATCAAAACTAGGGGGAATAGTCAGCTCGTAAATAGCTCGTAATTCCTGTATTTTTTTTTTTTTTTTTTTGTATCAACTATTAGGGTAGGTGATTGTCGGGAAAACGGTTTTGTGCTCCGAACTCCTGAGGGGTTGTTGTTCAAAAATCAAAACGAGGGGGAATCGTCAGTTCATAAATAGCTCGTAATTCCTGTATTTTTTTTTTTTTTTTCAATCAACTATTAGGGTAGGTGATTGTCGGGAAAACGGTTTTGTGCTCCGAACTCCTTAGGGGTTGTTGCTCAAAAATCAAAACCAGGGGGAATCGTCAGCTCATAAATAGCTCGTAATTCCGGTATTTTTTTTTTTTTTTCTTTCAATCAACTATTAGGGTAGGTGATTGTCGGGAGAACGGTCTTTTGCTCCGAACTCCTCAGGGGTTGTAGCTCAAAAATCAAAACTAGGGGGAATAGTCAGCTCGTAAATAGCTCGTAATTCCTGTATTTTTTTTTTTTTTTTTTTTTTTATCAACTATTAGGGTAGGTGATTGTCGGGAAAACGGCTTTGTGCTCCGAACTCCTGAAGGGTTGTTGTTCAAAAATCAAAACGAGGGGGAATCGTCAGTTCATAAATAGCGCGTAATTCCTGTATTTTTTTTTTTTTTTTCAATCAACTATTAGGGTAGGTGATTGTCGGGAAAACGGTTTTGTGCTCCGAACTCCTTAGGGGTTGTTGCTCAAAAATCAAAACCAGGGGGAATCGTCAGCTCATAAATAGCTCGTAATTCCGGTATTTTTTTTTTTTTTTTCTTCCAATCAACTATTAGGGTAGGTGATTGTCGGGAGAACGGTCTTTTGCTCCGAACTCCTCAGGGGTTGTAGCTCAAAAATCAAAACTAGGGGGAATAGTCAGCTCGTAAATAGCTCGTAATTCCTGTATTTTTTTTTTTTTTTTTTTGTATCAACTATTAGGGTAGGTGATTGTCGGGAAAACGGTTTTGTGCTCCGAACTCCTGAGGGGTTGTTGTTCAAAAATCAAAACGAGGGGGAATCGTCAGTTCATAATCAGCTCGTAATTCCTGTATTTTTTTTTTTTTTTTTCAATCAACTATTAGGGTAGGTGATTGTCGGGAAAACGGTTTTGTGCTCCGAACTCCTTAGGGGTTGTTGCTCAAAAATCAAAACCAAGGGGAATCGTCAGCTCATAAATAGCTCGTAATTCCGGTATTTTTTTTTTTTTTTTCTTCCAATCAACTATTAGGGTAGGTGATTGTCGGGAGAACGGTCTTTTGCTCCGAACTCCTCAGGGGTTGTAGCTCAAAAATCAAAACTAGGGGGAATAGTCAGCTCGTAAATAGCTCGTAATTCCTGTATTTTTTTTTTTTTTTTTTTTTTAACCAACTATTAAGGTAGGTGATTGTCGGGAAAACGGTTTTGTGCTCCGAACTCCTCAGGGGTTGTAGCTCAAAAATCAAAACTAGGGGGAATAGTCAGCTCGTAAATAGCTCGTAATTCCTGTATTTTTTTTTTTTTTTTTTTTTTTCTATCAACCATTGGGGTAGGTGATTGTCGGGAAAACGGTTTTGTGCTCCGAACTCCTGAGGGGTTGTTGTTCAAAAATCAAAACGAGGGGGAATCGTCAGTTCATAAATAGCTCGTAATTCCTGTATTTTTTTTTTTTTTTTGATCAACTATTAGGGTAGGTGATTGTCGGGAAAACGGTTTTGTGCTCCGAACTCCTTAGGGGTTGTTGCTCAAAAATCAAAACTAGGGGGAATCGTCAGCTCATAAATAGCTCGTAATTCATGTATTTTTTTTTTTTTTTTTTCCAATCAACTATTAGGGTAGGTGATTGTCGGGAGAACGGTCTTTTGCTCCGAACTCCTCAGGGGTTGTAGCTCAAAAATCAAAACTAGGGGGAATCGTCAGCTCATACATAGCTCGTAATTGCTGTATTTTTTTTTTTTTTTTTTTTTTTTTTTATCACCTATTAGGGTAGGTGATTGTCGGGAGAACGGTCTTTTGCTCCGAACTCCTCAGGGGTTGTAGCTCAAAAATCAAAACTAGGGGGAATAGTCAGCTCGTAAATAGCTCGTGATTCCTGTATTTTTTTTTTTTTTTTTTTTTTTATCAACCATTGGGGTAGGTGATTGTCGGGAAAACGGTTTTGTGCTCCGAACTCCTGAGGGGTTGTTGTTCAAAAATCAAAACGAGGGGGAATCGTCAGTTCATAAATAGCTCGTAATTCCTGTATTTTTTTTTTTTTTTTTGATCAACTATTAGGGTAGGTGATTGTCGGTAAAACGGTTTTGTGCTCCGAACTCCTTAGGGGTTGTTGCTCAAAAATCAAAACTAGGGGGAATCGTCAGCTCATAAATAGCTCGTAATTCCTGTATTTTTTTTTTTTTTTTTTTCCAATCAACTATTAGGGTAGGTGATTGTCGGGAGAACGGTCTTTTGCTCCGAACTCCTCAGGGGTTGTAGCTCAAAAATCAAAACTAGGGGGAATAGTAAGCTCGTAAATAGCTCGTAATTCCTGTATTTTATTTTTTTTTTTTTTTTTTATCAACTATTAGGGTAGGTGATTGTCGGGAAAACGGTTTTGTGCTCCGAACTCCTGAAGGGTTGTTGTTCAAAAATCAAAACGAGGGGGAATCGTCAGTTCATAAATAGCTCGTAATTCCTGTATTTTTTTTTTTTTTTCAATCAACTATTAGGGTAGGTGATTGTCGGGAAAACGGTTTTGTGCTCCGAACTCCTTAGGGGTTGTTGCTCAAAAATCAAAACCAGGGGGAATCGTCAGCTCATAAATAGCTCGTAATTCCGGTATTTTTTTTTTTTTTTTCTTCCAATCAACTATTAGGGTAGGTGATTGTCGGGAGAACGGTCTTTTGCTCCGAACTCCTCAGGGGTTGTAGCTCAAAAATCAAAACTAGGGGGAATAGTCAGCTCGTAAATAGCTCGTAATTCCTGTATTTTTTTTTTTTTTTTTTTTGTATCAACTATTAGGGTAGGTGATTGTCGGGAAAACGGTTTTGTGCTCCGAACTCCTGAGGGGTTGTTGTTCAAAAATCAAAACGAGGGGGAATCGTCAGTTCATAAATAGCTCGTAATTCCTGTATTTTTTTTTTTTTTCAATCAACTATTAGGGTAGGTGATTGTCGGGAAAACGGTTTTGTGCTCCGAACTCCTTAGGGGTTGTTGCTCAAAAATCAAAACCAGGGGGAATCGTCAGCTCATAAATAGCTCGTAATTCCGGTATTTTTTTTTTTTTTTTTCTTCCAATCAACTATTAGGGTAGGTGATTGTCGGGAGAACGGTCTTTTGCTCCGAACTCCTCAGGGGTTGTAGCTCAAAAATCAAAACTAGGGGGAATAGTCAGCTCGTAAATAGCTCGTAATTCCTGTATTTTTTTTTTTTTTTTTTTTTTTTTATCAACTATTAGGGTAGGTGATTGTCGGGAAAACGGTTTTGTGCTCCGAACTCCTGAAGGGTTGTTGTTCAAAAATCAAAACGAGGGGGAATCGTCAGTTTATAAATAGCTCGTAATTCCTGTATTTTTTTTTTTTTTCCAATCAACTATTAGGGTAGGTGATTGTCGGGAAAACGGTTTTGTGCTCCGAACTCCTTAGGGGTTGTTGCTCAAAAATCAAAACCAGGGGGAATCGTCAGCTCATAAATAGCTCGTAATTCCGGTATTTTTTTTTTTTTTTTTCTTCCAATCAACTATTAGGGTAGGTGATTGTCGGGAGAACGGTCTTTTGCTCCGAACTCCTCAGGGGTTGTAGCTCAAAAATCAAAACTAGGGGGAATAGTCAGCTCGTAAATAGATCGTAATTCCTGTATTTTTTTTTTTTTTTTTTTGTATCAACTATTAGGGTAGGTGATTGTCGGGAAAACGGTTTTGTGCTCCGAACTCCTGAGGGGTTGTTGTTCAAAAATCAAAACGAGGGGGAATCGTCAGTTCATAAATAGCTCGTAATTCCTGTATTTTTTTTTTTTTTTCAATCAACTATTAGGGTAGGTGATTGTCGGGAAAACGGTTTTGTGCTCCGAACTCCTTAGGGGTTGTTGCTCAAAAATCAAAACCAGGGGGAATCGTCAGCTCATAAATAGCTCGTAATTCCGGTATTTTTTTTTTTTTTTTTCTTCCAATCAACTATTAGGGTAGGTGATTGTCGGGAGAACGGTCTTTTGCTCCGAACTCCTCAGGGGTTGTAGCTCAAAAATCAAAACTAGGGGGAATAGTCAGCTCGTAAATAGCT
The DNA here is from genome assembly GCA_943736025.1 of Tenthredo mesomela. Taxonomy (NCBI): domain Eukaryota; kingdom Metazoa; phylum Arthropoda; class Insecta; order Hymenoptera; family Tenthredinidae; genus Tenthredo; species Tenthredo mesomela. Next base: position 28,601,869 of record OX031013.1, on the reverse strand, counting down.
CGTAATTCCTGTATTTTTTTTTTTTTTTTTTCTAATCAACTATTAAAGTAGGTGATTGTCGGGAAAACGGTTTTGTGCTCCGAACTCCTCAGGGGTTGTAGCTCAAAAATCAAAACTAGGGGGAATAGTCAGCTCGTAAATAGCTCGTAATTTCTGTATTTTTTTTTTTTTTTTTTTTTTCTATCAACCATTGGGCTAGGTGATTGTCGGGAAAACGGTTTTGTGCTCCGAACTCCTGAGGGGTTGTTGTTCAAAAATCAAAACGAGGGGGAATCGTCAGTTCATAAATAGCTCGTAATTCCTGTATTTTTTTTTTTTTTTTTGATCAACTATTAGGGTAGGTGATTGTCGGGAAAACGGTTTTGTGCTCCGAACTCCTTAGGGGTTGTTGCTCAAAAATCAAAACTAGGGGGAATCGTCAGCTCATAAATAGCTCGTAATTCCTGTATTTTTTTTTTTTTTTTTCCAATCAACTATTAGGGTAGGTGATTGTCGGGAGAACGGTCTTTTGCTCCGAACTCCTCAAGGGTTGTAGCTCAAAAATCAAAACTAGGGGGAATCGTCAGCTCATACATAGCTCGTAATTCCTGTTTTTTTTTTTTTTTTTTTTTTTTTTATCACCTATTAGGGTAGGTGATTGTCGGGAGAACGGTCTTTTGCTCCGAACTCCTCAGGGGTTGTAGCTTAAAAATCAAAACTAGGGGGAATAGTCAGCTCGTAAATAGCTCGTGATTCCTGTATTTTTTTTTTTTTTTTTTTTTTTTATCAACCATTGGGGTAGGTGATTGTCGGGAAAACGGTTTTGTGCTCCGAACTCCTGAGGGGTTGTTGTTCAAAAATCAAAACGAGGGGGAATCGTCAGTTCATAAATAGCTCGTAATTCCTGTATTTTTTTTTTTTTTTTTTCAATCAACTATTAGGGTAGGTGATTGTCGGGAAAACGGTTTTTCGCTCCGAACTCCTTAGGGGTTGTTGTTCAAAAATCAAAACGAGGGGGAATCGTCAGTTCATAAATAGCTCGTAATTCCTGTATTTTTTTTTTTTTTTTTTGATCAACTATTAGGGTAGGTGATTGTCGGGAAAACGGTTTTGTGCTCCGAACTCCTTAGGGGTTGTTGCTCAAAAATCAAAACTAGGGGGAATCGTCAGCTCATAAATAGCTCGTAATTCCTGTATTTTTTTTTTTTTTTTTTTCCAATCAACTATTAGGGTAGGTGATTGTCGGGAGAACGGTCTTTTGCTCCGAACTCCTCAAGGGTTGTAGCTCAAAAATCAAAACTAGGGGGAATCGTCAGCTCATACATAGCTCGTAATTCCTGTTTTTTTTTTTTTTTTTTTTTTTTTTATCACCTATTAGGGTAGGTGATTGTCGGGAGAACGGTCTTTTGCTCCGAACTCCTCAGGGGTTGTAGCTTAAAAATCAAAACTAGGGGGAATAGTCAGCTCGTAAATAGCTCGTGATTCCTGTATTTTTTTTTTTTTTTTTTTTTTTTATCAACCATTGGGGTAGGTGATTGTCGGGAAAACGGTTTTGTGCTCCGAACTCCTGAGGGGTTGTTGTTCAAAAATCAAAACGAGGGGGAATCGTCAGTTCATAAATAGCTCGTAATTCCTGTATTTTTTTTTTTTTTTTTTCAATCAACTCTTAGGGTAGGTGATTGTCGGGAAAACGGTTTTGTGCTCCGAACTCCTTAGGGGTTGTTGCTCAAAAATCAAAACCAGGGGGAATCGTCAGCTCATAAATAGCTCGTAATTCCTGTATTTTTTTTTTTTTTTTTTTGATCAACTATTAGGGTAGGTGATTGTCGAGAAAACGGTTTTGTGCTCCGAACTCCTTAGGGGTTGTTGCTCAAAAATCAAAACTAGGGGGAATCGTCAGTTCATAAATAGCTCGTAATTCCTGTATTTTTTTTTTTTTTTCTTCAATCAACTATTAGGGTAGGTGATTGTCGGGAAAACGGTTTTGTGCTCCGAATTCCTCAGGGGTTGTTGCTCAAAAATCGAAACTGAGGGGAATCGTCAGCTCATAAATATCTCGTAATTCCTGTGATTTTTTTCGTATTTTTAATCAACCATTAGGGTGGGTGACTGTTGGCAAAACGGTTTTTTGCTCCTAACTCCTTAGGGGTTGTAGCTCGAAAATCGAAACTAGGGGGAATCGTCAGCTCATAAATAGCTCGTAATTCTAGTATTTTTTTTTTTTTTTTTTAACCAATTTTTAGGGGGCGGGGGGGCTGGCTACGTACGTACCTAGCCCCCCCATTCAAAATTGGGAATTCCTGCTCAACCGCACGAGCTCAAAAATCGGGACTGGGGGGAATCAAGAGCTCATAAATAGCTCTTTAATCTCGTGTGGTTGTTTTTCGATTTGCCGTTGGTGGGGGGGCTAGGTACACGGAGGTGAAATTTTGATGCGCAGTTGAAAAATAAATTGTTTTTTCCAGAGTCGTATGACTCTATGACGCTATGACTCAATGTTTATAGGCGAATATCTCTTAATCGATGAGAGTTAGGAAAATTCTATCTCAGTACTTTTTTGTAGAGCTTGAAATTTCCTATAAGAATCTGTATTCAGAAAGTCTCTAAATCAAGCCGGTTACGAGAAAAAACAATTCGAAAATTTTTCGCTTTTTTTTCACGTGTTATTCAAATCAAAAATGGGAAAACTGAGTTAATATTAAGAGCTCATATTTGGCTGAGATATTCTATCTGAGATGCTCCACCGGAATGTTGATGTGCATTCGAATTTTTTTTTTTTTTTTGGCACACCCTAATATATATATATATTCAGACTATAATAAGGTACATTTAGTGTGAACGAACTTTCCGCTGGGGATGAGAAAAAATTGTATATAGCACTCGGGAAGAAAGTAAGCTCCGCGCTCCCGCGTACGTGCCGCCCTCGCTACGCTCGGGCGGCAACTACACACGTGAGCACACAGCCTACTTTCTTCCCTCGGTGCATAATATACTATTATTTCAGGTCAGTTGAAACAATTCATCGTATATTTATTTTATGTGTAACTGGATCAATTTCATCGTCTAATTAGCTGTTCAGTTTAGTGCAGTATCAGCCATTGTATCGATATCAAGTCGGCTTGATCGTTTTCAACAATCCTACGTATTCCGATCTGAACCCCGATGTTTTTCGGAAAAATTGGTTTTGATTACTCATTCAGTTGAAGACGCACTTCTTTTTCTTGCACTATCTTTCGTAAAGGCAGTCGTTACACGCCGTGAGTTGAATAATAATGGCAATGTTTCAGGCGGTTGAACTGCACAATTGTTACTTCGAGGAGAAAAGTACAACAAAATTCGAATACTTGGGGGTTGTAGCTCAGAAATCAAAACTGGGGGAATTGTCAGCTGATAAATAGCTAGTGATTCTAGGATTTTTTTTTTCCCCAATCAACTATTAGGGTCGGTAATTGTCGGGAAAACGGTCTTTTGCTCCGAACTCCTCAGGGGTTATAGTTCAAAAATCAAAACTAGGGGGAATCGTCAGCTCATACATAGCTCGTAATTCCTGTATTTTTTTTTTTTTTTTTTTTTTTATCACCTATTAGGGTAGGTGATTGTCGGGAAAACGGTCTTTTGCTCCGAACTCCTCAGGGGTTGTAGCTCAAAAATCAAAACTAGGGGGAATCGTCAGCTCATACATAGCTCGTAATTCCTGTATTTTTTTTTTTTTTTTTTTTGATCAACTATTAGGGTAGGTGATTGTCGGGAAAACGGTCTTTTGCTCCGAACTCCTCAGGGGTTGTAGCTCAAAAATCAAAACTAGGGGGAATCGTCAGCTCATAAATAGCTCGTAATTCCTGTATTTTTTTTTTTTTTTGATCAACTATTAGGGTAGGTGATTGTCGGGAAAACGGTCTTTTGCTCCGAACTCTTCAGGGGTTGTAGCTCAAAAATCAAAACTAGGGGGAATCGTCAGCTCATACATAGCTCGTAATTCCTGTATTTTTTTTTTTTTTCTTCCAATCAACTATTAGGGTAGGTGATTGTCGGGAGAACGGTCTTTTGCTCCGAACTCCTCAGGGGTTGTAGCTCAAAAATCAAAACTAGGGGGAATCGTCAGCTCATAAATAGCTCGTAATTCCTGTATTTTTTTTTTTTTTTTTTTTTTTGATCAACTATTAGGGTAGGTGATTGTCGGGAAAACGGTCTTTTGCTCCGAACTCCTCAGGGGTTGTAGCTCAAAAATCAAAACTAGGGGGAATCGTCAGCTCATAAATAGCTCGTAATTCCTGTATTTTTTTTTTTTTTTTGATCAACTATTAGGGTAGGTGATTGTCGGGAAAACGGTCTTTTGCTCCGAACTCTTCAGGGGTTGTAGCTCAAAAATCAAAACTAGGGGGAATCGTCAGCTCATACATAGCTCGTAATTCCCGTATTTTTTTTTTTTTTCTTCCAATCAACTATTAGGGTAGGTGATTGTCGGGAGAACGGTCTTTTGCTCCGAACTCCTCAGGGGTTGTAGCTCAAAAATCAAAACTAGGGGGAATCGTCAGCTCATAAATAGCTCGTAATTCCTGTATTTTTTTTTTTTTTTTTTTTTGATCAACTATTAGGGTAGGTGATTGTCGGGAAAACGGTCTTTTGCTCCGAACTCCTCAGGGGTTGTAGCTCAAAAATCAAAACTAGGGGGAATCGTCAGCTCATAAATAGCTCGTAATTCCTGTATTTTTTTTTTTTTTTTTTTTTTTTGATCAACTATAAGGGTAGGTGATTGTCGGGAAAACGGTCTTTTGCTCCGAACTCTTCAGGGGTTGTAGCTCAAAAATCAAAACTAGGGGGAATCGTCAGCTCATACATAGCTCGTAATTCCTGTATTTTTTTTTTTTTTCTTCCAATCAACTATTAGGGTAGGTGATTGTCGGGAGAACGGTCTTTGGCTCCGAACTCCTCAGGGGTTGTAGCTCAAAAATCAAAACTAGGGGGAATCGTCAGCTCATAAATAGCTCGTAATTCCTGTATTTTTTTTTTTTTTTTTGATCAACTATTAGGGTAGGTGATTGTCGGGAAAACGGTCTTTTGCTCCGAACTCTTCAGGGGTTGTAGCTCAAAAATCAAAACTAGGGGGAATCGTCAGCTCATACATAGCTCGTAATTCCTGTATTTTTTTTTTTTTTTCTTCCAATCAACTATTAGGGTAGGTGATTGTCGGGAGAACGGTCTTTTGCTCCGAACTCCTCAGGGGTTGTAGCTCAAAAATCAAAACTAGGGGGAATCGTCAGCTCATAAATAGCTCGTAATTCCTGTATTTTTTTTTTTTTTTTTTTTTTTTTGATCAACTATTAGGGTAGGTGATTGTCGGGAAAACGGTCTTTTGCTCCGAACTCTTCAGGGGTTGTAGCTCAAAAATCAAAACTAGGGGGAATCGTCAGCTCATACATAGCTCGTAATTCCTGTATTTTTTTTTTTTTTTTTCTTCCAATCAACTATTAGCGTAGGTGATTGTCGGGAGAACGGTCTTTTGCTCCGAACTCCTCAGGGGTTGTAGCTCAAAAATCAAAACTAGGGGGAATCGTCAGCTCATAAATAGCTCGTAATTCCTGTATTTTTTTTTTTTTTTTTAATCAACTATTAAGGTAGGTGATTGTCGGGAAAACGGTTTTGTGCTCCGAACTCCTCAGGGGTTGTAGCTCAAAAATCAAAACTAGGGGCAATAGTCAGCTCATAAATAGCTCGTAATTCCTGTATTTTTTTTTTTTTTTTTTAATAAATATTAGGGTAGGTGATTGTCGGGAAAACGGTCTTCTGCTCCGAACTCCTCAGGGGTTGTAGCTCAAAAATCAAAACTAGGGGCAATAGTCAGCTCATAAATAGCTCGTAATTCCTGTATTTTTTTTTTTTTTTTTTAATAAATATTAGGGTAGGTGATTGTCGGGAAAACGGTCTTCTGCTCCGAACTCCTCAGGGGTTGTAGCTCAAAAATCAAAACTAGGGGGAATCGTCAGCTCATACATAGCTCGTAATTCCTGTTTTTTTTTTTTTTTTTTTATCACCTATTAGGGTAGGTGATTGTCGGGAGAACGGTCTTTTGCTCCGAACTCCTCAGGGGTTGTAGCTCAAAAATCAAAACTAGGGGGAATCGTCAGCTCATAAATAGCTCGTAATTCCTGTATTTTTTTTTTTTTTTTTCAATCAACTATTAAGGTAGGTGATTGTGGGGAAAACGGTTTTGTGCTCCGAACTCCTCAGGGGTTGTAGCTCAAAAATCAAAACTAGGGGGAATAGTCAGCTCGTAAATAGCTCGTAATTCCTGTATTTTTTTTTTTTTTTTTTTTTTTATCAACTATTAGGGTAGGTGATTGTCGGGAAAACGGTTTTGTGCTCCGAACTCCTGAGGGGTTGTTGTTCAAAAATCAAAACGAGGGGGAATCGTCAGTTCATAAATAGCTCGTAATTTTTGTATTTTTTTTTTTTTTTTTTTCTTCAATCAACTATTAGGGTAGGTGATTGTCGGGAAAACGGTTTTGTGCTTCGAACTCCTTAGGGGTTGTTGCTCAAAAATCAAAACTAGGGGGAATCGTCAGTTTATAAATAGCTCGTAATTCCTGTATTTTTTTTTTTTTTTTTTTAATCAACTATTAGGGTAGGTGATCGTCGGGAAAACGGTTTTGTGCTCCGAACTCCTCAGGGGTTGTTGCTCAAAAATCGAAACTGAGGGGAATCGTCAGCTCATAAATATCTCGTAATTCCTGTGATTTTTTTCGTATTTTTAATCAACCATTAGGGTGGGTGACTGTTGGCAAAACGGTTTTTTGCTCCTAACTCCTTAGGGGTTGTAGCTCGAAAATCGAAACTAGGGGGAATCGTCAGCTCATAAATAGCTCGTAATTCTAGTATTTTTTTTTTTTTTTTTTTAACCAATTTTTAGGGGGCGGGGGGGGGGCTGGCTACGTACGTACCTAGCCCCCCCATTCAAAATTGGGAATTCCTGCTCAACCGCACGAGCTCAAAAATCGGGACTGGGGGGAATCAAGAGCTCATAAATAGCTCTTTAATCTCGTGTGGTTGTTTTTTGATTTGCCGTTGGTGGGGGTGCTAGGTACACGGAGGTCAAAATTTCGGTAGAGCATCTCAAATAGAACATCTCAGCCAAATATGAGCTCTTAATATTGATATTTAGAACTGCCTATTTCAATAATTAAAATTAGTAATGAAAATTAGTAACGAAATTAGGCCTATAGGTGTGACGCATCGGTTGTGTGCATCACGTTGATGTTAAGAAACACCTACGTAACACACACAACCAGGCGTCACACCAACGTAACACACGCAGTCGCGATCAGTTGATCATAGTACTAAAATCAGCCGTTGCTTCGTAAGGTCACGTCACATCTTGGGTATATGGACTATCAGTCCATAGGTATCAAAGGGCTCTGTACGAAGCGCTAGACACTCGCACATGCGCGTGACGCCGGGAAGAAAGTAAAACCAGGGACTGAATATAGCACTTCTTTCCCTGATCAGCGGGAAAGAAGTACGAACTTTACGGTAGGGGATGAGAAAATAGTATATTATGCACCTAGGGAATAAAGTGTTCTTTTTGACGAGTGTGAGGTTTGTCTCCCGAGCGAAGCGAGGGTGACCTTCACACTCGTCTAGAAGAACACTTTACACCATGGTGCATACGATATTTTATGCATCCAAGGGCAGAAAGCGCGTTCTTTATGCGCGCAGCCGGGAATAAAGTACGCACTTTCTTCCCTCGGTGCATAAACTATTTTTGTTCACTGACGAAAACAGATTTGAACTCATTCAGTAGGTTTCTTCCCTATCTGAATTACGCGATTTACATTGTTGCATTCAATGCGGTACCTTTCTGACGATCGTTTTCAATGATTATTCTTCCAATTGTTCTAATACTTTTGATGTTTCCGAACTAGAAAAAGTGGTTGGAGAAGTGCACTAATTTTTCAGTTGCCTTCGGCTTTCGACAGCGTTAACATCCACGTCAAAGCAAATAGTGTAATAAGTTTAACGTAGTTCGGTGTGAAATAACAGTTTGCAACGATCGTGTCCACGATCGATTGGCATTTAGTTACATATCTTATTACGTGTTTTCGTATAACATATAACGTGTTTTTTATTTTCGCATAATTTTTTCGCAAGTGTAGTATCATTTATCATAAACAATGAAACGCGGGCGGCCACGTAAGTTAGACAGCGATGCTATTGTTTCAGCCGTGTTAGCACGTAAATCAGAAGTGGTATCGGGAATAGGAAAAATTGTTTCAAAAAAAGACAAAGTGTGGACAGTACTTTCGCACGAACTTGACAATTTAATACAACCACATGCCTTGTTCACTTTTGTTGTGAATAATCGATATAAAGTCAGAGATACTTTGATTCCGCCGACGGAGATAACACAGACAGAAGTTCCCGAGGCGTCTATCGATGAATCCTCGAATACCCTTGATTCATCAACGGCTTCTGTTAACGAAGAAAATGATCAGCAAATAATCAATATCACGTTCGATAAAGCCGAGCTGGAAGTCTTGCTGATCAAAAAGCAGTACAGTAGATCAGAGAACGATAGACCACAACTTTCGTTCCGGGAGTATCTAGTCTTACAACCTGGTAAGTGGCAAGAGGTCGTCACGAAGAAGCTCTGGGAAGCCTGTAAGAAAAAATGTGCGTTTCAGTTCAAACGGAACAAAATTTATAATGATAAACTCGAGGTCTTAGGTAAGTGCAACTGTGGCTCAGTTATTAAAGGATCAATCACCCGTTTGAACTTCAATTCTGAAACGAACATGATGACGTGTGCTATAACTTCTGGCGATGGCACGTGTGGAAAACGCTATCTGCGAGATCCAATTAGATTAGAACTCGGAAAGATGCTGTATGAGACGAATAAAACTGCTGAAGTTCATCGAGCAGCAGAAGCCGATCAGATGATGTCTTCTGGTGACCCGGAACCGGCACATTTATACAAGGCTGAAGCATTGCGAAAGGCAAAAGAACAGTACCAGGCATCACTCACCCTACATAAAAATCCCGTAATATCGATCTTGCACGCACAATTGTCATCGCTCAAATATTTCATCCATAATCTCGGCTTGAACCCATTTTATGTTCACTATTGGTCCAACTTGCAGACAAATGTTTATAAGCAGTACACCCTTTCGCAAACGTCTTCTATAGCAATTGATGCTACCGGAAGTATTGTCCGTAAAATTAATCGACCGGATGGATCCAAATCGAAGCATATTTTTTTATATACATGCGTTGTCAATTCGCCTGAGGCAGAAAAATGCCCAATTACGCAAATGCTTAGCGAATCACAGACAACAAATTCAATATGCTTCTGGCTTATGGAGTGGATACGTACTGGCGCTCCACCTCCGAAAGAGGTTACTTGCGATGCATCGAAGGCATTGTTACTGGCTGCAACGAGAACGTTCACGAACTGTGCATCCGTTCACGAATATGCGGACAAGTGTTGGGGAACCTCTGATATGCCCGTTTGCTATATCCGCATAGACGTCGCCCACTTTATTAAGACGTATGCTAACTTCCTGAAAGGAGTCATAAACCCCAAAATTAAAACATTTTACATGGCATCGATTGGCCAGCTCATTCTCACGCGTACGATCCGTGATGCCGAAAGTATTTTGTTTTCCATTCTAGCAATCTCTCAGAGCAAAACGGAAGGCTTACTCGAAAATGGACAAGCATCACTCTGCGAAGTAGAAAAAGCTAAATTGAACGACCTGTTATTAGATACTACCTGTGATACAAACGTACCCGAAAATCCCGAGGATGAGGTCTTGGAGAGTGTGGAAATAGATGACACAGGAAGAGTTAAAAACATGTGGAGTGATTGGGCTATGGGTGTTTTTGAGAGAGTCTCATCAGAATCCATTGACACCGGCGATAGAGTAAACGCCCACTACTTTCCACAATTGGCAGATCGCTTATTGAAGGATATGAAGTGGTTCCCTTTGTGGTCCTGCGTTCGTCGCGATCGTTTCGGATACGGTAGAGTTCCTGCTTCTAGTGCAGCAGTTGAGTCGGAGTTTAATAATATCAAAACCCGACTGCTCGCGAACGTGACATTGCCGATCCGAGCGGACGTATTTCTGCAAAAACACGCCGAGCATATTAATGGTCGCATGAAAATTAGAAGTGCAAAGAACGACTCACCCAATTGCTTTGATACGACAAATGAAGCCAAAATAATTGAGCCTGTTGAACAGCGAAGCGACACTGCATGTCCGGCCTGTGCAATGGGCAATGAGCCGTCCGGAGCGCACGCGTGCATAATTTGTGGCGCATTTGTTCATGCTCTCGATGAATGTTCGAAGTCCTTGCAAAATGAAGAGGAAGGCTATGGCCAAAGGCGGCTCTGTATTCCATGTTCTAGAATTCCAGAAAAGACGGCGATGAACATGATCGATTCTAGTGAGCGGGAAAATTGGGGAGGACTGTCGACAGAACCACCAAAGAAGAAATCTAGATACCTGCAAAAGATCTTCACTCACAACCAATTCCTATTACACGATAAAATAAAAGCGGTACCGATTTTGAAGAATGGTAGCTCGTTAAACTTGGAAGCAACCAAATTAAAAGGAAACCGGGTGTCGTTATCGAATACCTGTGCTTTCGATAGCGTGTATCAAATCTTCTTGACGGCAGCATTTGATAGCGTTGACTTCAGAGATGAATGTCGTCGGCTGGCGGAAACGAACATCTTTTTCAAAATGATAAAAAACTCTGCAGAAAAAGGTGTGACAAAAAATACGTACCATTCAAGAACCGAAGCCCTGATTGCCATATTTCCGGCGGAACCCAGTCTCCACAACACGCTAAGTGTACAATGTGCGGTTACTGTAAAGACCTTGTGCCAAAAACTATTTCAAAGCACACCGTGTGTCGTGGAGGTGTCATCCTGTGACGAGAGATGTCCACCAAGGATCAAACCAATTCAAACGGTACCAGTTGATCGTAGGTTCCTTCTCGAAAATGATTTCAGCAATGCAGTCGACAAAGACTTTTTGCTGACTGGTGGTAGGCACTGCTGTCGGAAAAACTGCGTTGGAATCGAAATGACCGCCCCGCCGAAAGCTGGTAAGAAAATAATTTCATTGAATATTACGAAAAATTATTTAAAATGAACGAATAGATGAAAATAGATAAATACTAGGGTGGTTTTTTTTTTTTTGGGACATTTTTTTTTTCTTTGCTCCCGGCCTGAAATTCTATTGGAAATGCCAAAAAAGAAATTCCCTCCAAATATCAGCCCTTAATATTAATGTTAAGTACTCGCCCAGAACGTCAGAAGATTTCCCATTTAAATAACATGTAAATTTAGATTTTTTTTTCTTTTCAAATTCCTATAACTCAGCGGAATTTTGTGTTATGATATCGCCCAAACTCGGAAATTACTCAGGATTAAGCGCTCTACAAAAGTGCCCATTATATAAAAAATAAAAAAAATAAAATAACAACCAAAAGACAAGAAATTATTCTTCAAAATTTGACTTTAGTGACCTGTACTACCTCACCAGTTTGAGTTACAGTTAAGTCGCCACGGGCACTTTTGTAGAGCGCTTAATCCTGAGTAATTTCCGAGTTTGGGCAATATGATAACACAAAATGCCGCTGATCTATAGAAATTTGAAAGAAAAAAATCTAAATTTACATGTTATTTAAATGGGAAATCTTCTCACGTTCTGGGCGAGTACTTAACATTAATATTAAGGGCTTATATTTTGAGGGAATTTCTTTTTTGGCATTTCCAACAAAATTTCAGGCCGGGAGTAGAGAAAAAAAATAGTAAAAAAAAAAAAAACCACCCTAAATTAAATACACTCATCAAACGAATTAAGGGATCACCTAAATCTTCGCCCAAAAAGACCCGTTTTTAAACTGCTGTAACTCCGTCAAAAATAAACGGGTTTGGAAAAAGAGGATTGCGTTCGAAAGCTCAAAGTCTCTCCGTCCCAACGCATTTTTTTAATGTTGATTTCAGCAATATTTGAGCAAGTTATCCGAAATTGTGATTTTTTCCGACTCCTGCACCGTGTGTGCAGTAAAAACGTTCGAACTCGAGTATCTTGGTGATAAAAGGTCGTATCAAAATTCGAAGAAAAGCAGTTTAAAAAGGACATTCTGAGCTTCAAAACGCTCGCAATGCTAATTTTGTATAACCGTTATGACACACGGTGCAGGAGTTTTTGACAGAGTTACAGCAGTTTGAAAACGGGTCTTTTTGGGCGAGATTCAGGTAATCCCTTAATTTTTTTGATGAGTGTAGATAGGGGCCTCCAGCTCATCTCGACCACTTTCCAGACCTGACCCCCTCGGATTCGGGTGAAACTTTTTTTTTTTTGCTGCAGTCAAGGTTGTTAGCTTGTAAAAGCGGCTTTCAACAGATTTGTGTTAAATTTCACTGGTGGATAGCTTGAAACAAGTGCTACAACATGAGACGAAGTTCATTGACTTTTGCCGTGTATTAGTGATAAAAAAAATGATTGAAGTTGACATTATTTGCATACGTAACATAGGGAAAATGCCAACTTTTATCATTCTAACGTTTTTTACGATTCAACTAGTCGACTGATTTCAATAAAAAACTAGTATGTTATGAATTGAAATTTGACTAATATTTTGAGACTAGAAACAAACGTATTTACCGTGTAATAACAGATATTGTTAGTTAAACTCAAGTTCATCATGAAATCATAAAAAACGTTAGAGTGATAAAGGTTGCCATTTTCCCTATGTACGTATGCAAATGATGTGAACTTCAATAATTTTTTTTATGTGTCATAGGCCGTAAAACTGCGTTTTTAACCTCGCTTCGCTCGGTTAAAACGCGGTTTTTGGCCTGGACACATAAAATTCTGTATGCCACACGGCCCAAAAAGTATTTTCTGACGAATTTCATCATAATCCTCGCCTTCGGCTCGGATTATAAACTCAAATTCGTCGGAAAATACTTAATCGGCCTAGTGACATAATGTACTATTATCACTAATATGCGGTAAAAGTCAATGAACTTCGTCTCATGTTGTAGAACTTGTTGATTTTGTTTCAAGCTATCCACCAGTGAAATTTCACACAAATCTGTCGAAAACTGCTTTTACAAGCTAACAACCTTAAGGTCCAAGCTGCAACCTTGATTTTTTTTTAGAAATTTTCGAGCCCCCGTTCCAGAGGCATAAATAGTGGAAATTTGCCATTTTATGAAATCCCAGAATTTTTGAAGGATGATATCTTGGGATTGGATAGTCATATCAATAACAAAGGAGGGGTCAATAAATTCGTCTTGAATTCAACTTTCTAAAAAGAAATATTTTGGAATTTCGCGACACCGTCTCGGCCACTAGCAATTCATTTGAAAGCGAAAAATTGATGTTTCGATGATTCGGGCATTTTTTATTCACTTCTTTTTTTTCGAAATTCTATGAAGACAAATTTTTGAGGCGCATAACGAAGATGGAGACTCCAATGGTTCAGAAGTTATGACTTTTTCAGTTTCTAAAAATGTGCGAAACTGAGAATTTCAAGCGACAAATACCCGTTCACCGGCTGTTTCTTTTTTTTTCAATTCATGTGGTACAGCTCTTCGAATAAGGAGTCAATTCTATTCGAATGAAACGAAAAAAATTGAACAGCCAATGAGACAGATATTTGTCGCTTAAAATTTTCAGTTTCGCACACTTTTAGAAACTGAAAAAGTCATAACTTTTAAACCATTGGAGTCTCCATCTTCGTTGTGCGCCTTAAAAATGTGTCTTTCTTCCTAGAATTTTGGAAAAAAAATTGGAAAAATTAAAAATGCCCGAATCATCGAACCATCAATTTTTCGCTTTCAAATGAATTTCTAGCTAGCGGGACGGTATCGCAAAATTCCAATATATTTTTTTCAGCAGGTTGAATCCAAGACAAATCTATTGACCTCCCTGTTTTTATTGATATGACTCTCCAATCTCAAGATATCATCTTTCAAAAATTCTGGGATTTCATAAAATGGCAAATTTCCACTATTTAAGCCTGCGGGACGGGGGCTCGAAAAATTCTTTAAAAAATTGAGGTTGCAACTTTGACCTTAAGTGCAGCAAAAAAAAGTTTCACTTGAATCCGAGGGGTCAGGTCTGGAAGGTGGTCGAAATGAGCTGAATAAGTAGAATAAGTAGAATAAGTAGAGTATAATTTTCTAATTATTAGTCAATAGAAAGATGTACTCACTTTTGGTAAATATTGTTCACAGAAAGTTTCATCATCTGCGACGTCAATAATCTGAAAGATCTGAATCTCGATCTGGACGATACAGATATTCAGAAGGATCTAGATGTTGATCCGGAAAATTATGATTCAAATCCCGAAGAAAACGCTACTACCGAGCTCTGTAAGGTTCCGAGAGAGATCAAACTGTCTTTCATGACAAAACCTTACAAGTTAAGAGGAGTGGTGCATTGGAAACCTCCCGGGCCGGGAACACGAAGATCGGATCCTGAACACCAGGCTATAGGACATTATACGCCTATTTGTTTTCGCCCGGATCAATCGTGGGTGCAGTACGACGACACTCAGAAGAAAGCGAAAATTATACCCAACAATTTCCCTGCAAAAATCCACCTAATTGTTTATAGTGTGTAAAAACAAATGAAAATTTGATAGTTTCGATAGAAAATTTCGAATTTGATAGTTTCGGAGAAAAAGGTGCCCTTTCACTTTGATCGCAAAAAATTGTTTTTTTTTTTCAACACTTATAGTAATGTTCAACGATGTGGTTCCTGCGTCTCGCTATTTTTCCTAGCCTTTTCTCAAATGGAATTTCCATTTTACAAATATTTTATTTGCCCATGAGCAATGAAGCAGCCACGACTCTGTTCCACCTCGCAGCTATCAAATTCCTGACAACCTGAAGTTCCCCTGGTCATGGGCAAATGAAATATTTATAAAAGTGAAACTCGATTTAAAAAAAAGGCTACGAAAAATAGTCAGCTACGGGGCACCCCATCGATGAACATTACTGTACAGAAATGTTCATTGATGGGTTCGCGGTGCTGACTATTTTTTTTTTTTTCGGACTTTTTCGGAAACGAGACTCCATTCTAGTCGTATTACATGTGCTGATAGCCGAAACTATGATAATAATAATTATGACCCCTTATAGAAATAATATAATATTACTTTACTTGATTGTATCCGAAAAAGTCCGAAAAAAACAGTTAGCCACCGCGAACCCATTAATGAACATTACTGTACTAACATTATCTACATTTTTCGGGGAGAAATTTTTGATTAGATTTTTCTGAGTGATTTTAAAAATGAAAAAACTAGTTTTGTCAAAATTTCTGCCGAATCCCTTTTTATATGGCCGCCCTTCCTTCTCTCTCAACTACCAAGACCATTTTACGTTAACCTAGCTGGCGTTTTATATTCTTATTAATATTCTTCATTTTGTAGGTATTCTTATTAGGTCTTCTTATTAGTATTCTTCATTTTAAGGTATTCTATTTCCTCTTGGATATTATTTTGAGATTTGATTCATTTTTAGTAGAGTTGGTGTTACTTCATTGAAACGACTATTGATGTAGTATGGGCTTCTGTATGTCGTGTTCCGTATTGAAACATGATTATTTTTACAGAAGTTTACGTATGCTTGAATACGAAAAGAAGATACACAACTTCGAAAAAAAAATTACTTTTCGGTCAAGGTTTTTCACACGTCATGCATAAGCGCGATGTCGCATTTTAATTATAGAGTAATGCATGTACATACCTGCGAATATTCACTTGCTGCAATAATAAAAATATCACACGTCTAAATATTCACTATTTGATTTTCCTCTCACGCAATTAGAAAGTTGTACACACTTTTAGAGCGTGTGCGCTCTGGTCTATTGTATCAATTATACTGAGTTTCCGATCAGTGTTTATCTCCTCGTTCTGTGAGGATAGGTTCCCACCCTCCCAGTTGGTGTATTATCCTGTTCATTCACGGAATATTGATAGACTCACCTTTCTTTGGTATATGTATCGTTCTGCTCACTGATTGTTGATAACCGCGATTTGGCGTCCGAGGGGACAAGGTTGAGTGTGTTGAGACCAGTACAGAGCACAGCACAGAGGTCGTAACTTACTTTTTTGTCAGAAACGAGTTATGAATCTAAGATGGTATAATAACAATCGATGAATATTTTCATCATACTAACAAACAATCTAGTTCATTTTTCTTAATAAAATAACTATCAAAGTTGCCGTATCTTCGTTGAAGTTGTCAATTACTAGAAGAATTAGCCTTATCATTATTATTGATACAATAGTAACAAATAATATAACCTCTCATCTTTTTAATTCGAATCGAACTTCAAAATCGTTCTACTATAAATATAATTTTTAATGACTCTGAAGATTTAAAATTGAAAACTGTCAATATCTCAAGATGGCCAAAATGTAAGTTACCACTTCTGTGCTCAGCACAGCAGAGTATCGGGCACCACTAATTACAAATTGTAATTACACAATTACATCGAAATGACAAATTAGATTCTTATTGTTGTAGTTCAAAAATCGCATCTAGGGGGAATCGTCAGCTCATAAATAGCTCGTAATTCCTGTATTTTTTGATTTTTTTTTTTTTAAATCAACTATTAGGGTAGGTGATTGTCGGGAAAACGGTCTTTTGCTCCGAACTCCTCAGGGGTTGTAGCTCAAAAATCAAAACTAGGGGGAATCGTCAGCTCATAAATAGCTCGTAATTCCTGTATTTTTTTTTTTTTTTTTATCAACTATTAGGGTAGGTGATTGTCGGGAAAACGGTCTTTTGCTCCGAACTCTTCAGGGGTTGTAGCTCAAAAATCAAAACTAGGGGGAATCGTCAGCTCATACATAGCTCCTAATTCCTGTATTTTTTTTTTTTTTTTCTTCCAATCAACTATTAGGGTAGGTGATTGTCGGGAAAACGGTTTTGTGCTCCGAACTCCTTAGGGGTTGTTGCTCAAAAATAAAAACCAGGGGGAATCGTCAGCTCATAAATAGCTCGTAATTCCGGTATTTTTTTTTTTTTTTTTCTTCCAATTAACTATTAGGGTAGGTGATTGTCGGGAGAACGGTCTTTTGCTCCGAACTCCTCAGGGGTTGTAGCTCAAAAATCAAAACTAGGGGGAATCGTCAGCTCATAAATAGCTCGTAATTCCTGTATTTTTTTTTTTTTTTTTTTTTATCAACTATTAGGGTAGGTGATTGTCGGGAAAACGGTTTTGTGCTCCGAACTCCTGAAGGGTTGTTGTTCAAAAATCAAAACGAGGGGGAATCGTCAGCTCATAAATAGCTCGTAATTCCTGTATTTTTTTTTTTTTTTTCAATCAACTATTAGGGTAGGTGATTGTCGGGAAAACGGTTTTGTGCTCCGAACTCCTTAGGGGTTGTTGCTCAAAAATCAAAACTAGGGGGAATAGTCAGCTCGTAAATAGCTCGTAATTCCTGTATTTTTTTTTTTTTTTTTTTTTGTATCAACTATTAGGGTAGGTGATTGTCGGGAAAACGGTTTTGTGCTCCGAACTCCTGAGGGGTTGTTGTTCAAAAATCAAAACGAGGGGGAATCGTCAGTTCATAAATAGCTCGTAATTCCTGTATTTTTTTTTTTTTTTTCAATCAACTATTAGGGTAGGTGATTGTCGGGAAAACGGTTTTGTGCTCCGAACTCCTTAGGGGTTGTTGCTCAAAAATCAAAACCAGGGGGAATCGTCAGCTCATAAATAGCTCGTAATTCAGGTATTTTTTTTTTTTTTTTCTTCCAATCAACTATTAGGGTAGGTGATTGTCGGGAGAACGGTCTTTTGCTCCGAACTCCTCAGGGGTTGTAGCTCAAAAATCAAAACTAGGTGGAATAGTCAGCTCGTAAATAGCTCGTAATTCCTGTATTTTTTTTTTTTTTTTTTTTTTTAATCAACTATTAAGGTAGGTGATTGTCGGGAAAACGGTTTTGTGCTCCGAACTCCTCAGGGGTTGTAGCTCAAAAATCAAAACTAGGGGGAATAGTCAGCTCGTAAATAGCTCGTAATTCCTGTATTTTTTTTTTTTTTTTTTTTTCTATCAACCATTGGGGTAGGTGATTGTCGGGAAAACGGTTTTGTGCTCCGAACTCCTGAGGGGTTGTTGTTCAAAAATCAAAACGAGGGGGAATCGTCAGTTCATAAATAGCTCGTAATTCCTGTATTTTTTTTTTTTTTTTTTCAATCAACTATGAGGGTAGGTGATTGTCGGGAAAACGGTTTTGTGCTCCGAACTCCTTAGGGGTTGTTGCTCAAAAATAAAAACCAGGGGGAATCGTCAGCTCATAAATAGCTCGTAATTCCTGTATTTTTTTTTTTTTTTTCCAATCAACTATTAGGGTAGGTGATTGTCGGGAGAACGGTCTTTTGCTCCGAACTCCTCAGGGGTTGTAGCTCAAAAATCAAAACTAGGGGGAATCGTCAGCTCATAAATAGCTCGTAATTCCTGTATTTTTTTTTTTTTTTTTTTCCAATCAACTATTAGGGTAGGTGATTGTCGGGAGAACGGTTTTGTGCTCCGAACTCCTGAAGGGTTGTTGTTCAAAAATCAAAACGAGGGGGAATCGTCAGTTCATAAATAGCTCGTAATTCCTGTATTTTTTTTTTTTTTTTTCAATCAACTATTAGGGTAGGTGATTGTCGGGAAAACGGTTTTGTGCTCCGAACTCCTCAGGGGTTGTTGCTCAAAAATCAAAACCAGGGGGAATCGTCAGCTCATAAATAGCTCGTAATTCCGGTATTTTTTTTTTTTTTTTTCTTCCAATCAACTATTAGGGTAGGTGATTGTCGGGAGAACGGTCTTTTGCTCCGAACTCCTCAGGGGTTGTAGCTCAAAAATCAAAACTAGGGGGAATAGTCAGCTCGTAAATAGCTCGTAATTCCTGTATTTTTTTTTTTTTTTTTTTTTGTATCAACTATTAGGGTAGGTGATTGTCGGGAAAACGGTTTTGTGCTCCGAACTCCTGAAGGGTTGTTGTTCAAAAATCAAAACGAGGGGGAATCGTCAGTTCATAAATAGCTCGTAATTCCTGTATTTTTTTTTTTTTTTTCAATTAACTATTAGGGTAGGTGATTGTCGGGAAAACGGTTTTGTGCTCCGAACTCCTTAGGGGTTGTTGCTCAAAAATCAAAACCAGGGGGAATCGTCAGCTCATAAATAGCTCGTAATTCCGGTATTTTTTTTTTTTTTTTTCTTCCAATCAACTATTAGGGTAGGTGATTGTCGGGAGAACGGTCTTTTGCTCCGAACTCCTCAGGGGTTGTAGCTCAAAAATCAAAACTAGGGGGAATAGTCAGCTCGTAAATAGCTCGTAATTCCTGTATTTTTTTTTTTTTTTTTTTTTAATCAACTATTAAGGTAGGTGATTGTCGGGAAAACGGTTTTGTGCTCCGAACTCCTCAGGGGTTGCAGCTCAAAAATCACAACTAGGGGGAAGAGTCAGCTCGTAAATAGCTCGTAATTCCTGTATTTTTTTTTTTTTTTTTTTTTTCTATCAACCATTGGGGTAGGTGATTGTCGGGAAAACGGTTTTGTGCTCCGAACTCCTGAGGGGTTGTTGTTCAAAAATCAAAACGAGGGGGAATCGTCAGTTCATAAATAGCTTGTAATTCCTGTATTTTTTTTTTTTTTTTTGATCAACTATTAGGGTAGGTGATTGTCGGGAAAACGGTTTTGTGCTCCGAACTCCTTAGGGGTTGTTGCTCAAAAATCAAAACTAGGGGGAATCGTCAGCTCATAAATAGCTCGTAATTCCTGTATTTTTTTTTTTTTTTTCCAATCAACTATTAGGGTAGGTGATTGTCGGGAGAACGGTCTTTTGCTCCGAACTCCTCAGGGGTTGTAGCTCAAAAATCAAAACTAGGGGGAATCGTCAGCTCATACATAGCTCGTAATTCCTGTATTTTTTTTTTTTTTTTTTTTTTTTTATCACCTATTAGGGTAGGTGATTGTCGGGAGAACGGTCTTTTGCTCCGAACTCCTCAGGGGTTGTAGCTCAAAAATCAAAACTAGGGGGAATAGTCAGCTCGTAAATAGCTCGTAATTCCTGTATTTTTTTTTTTTTTTTTTTTTGTATCAACTATTAGGGTAGGTGATTGTCGGGAAAACGGTTTTGTGCTCCGAACTCCTGAGGGGTTGTTGTTCAAAAATCAAAACGAGGGGGAATCGTCAGTTCATAAATAGCTCGTAATTCCTGTATTTTTTTTTTTTTTTTCAATTAACTATTAGGGTAGGTGATTGTCGGGAAAACGGTTTTGTGCTCCGAACTCCTTAGGGGTTGTTGCTCAAAAATCAAAACCAGGGGGAATCGTCAGCTCATAAATAGCTCGTAATTCCGGTATTTTTTTTTTTTTTTTCTTCCAATCAACTATTAGGGTAGGTGATTGTCGGGAGAACGGTCTTTTGCTCCGAACTCCTCAGGGGTTGTAGCTCAAAAATCAAAACTAGGGGGAATAGTCAGCTCGTAAATAGCTCGTAATTCCTGTATTTTTTTTTTTTTTTTTTTTTAATCAACTATTAAGGTAGGTGATTGTCGGGAAAACAGTTTTGTGCTCCGAACTCCTCAGGGGTTGTAGCTCAAAAATCACAACTAGGGGGAAGAGTCAGCTCGTAAATAGCTCGTAATTCCTGTATTTTTTTTTTTTTTTTTTTTTTCTATCAACCATTGGGGTAGGTGATTGTCGGGAAAACGGTTTTGTGCTCCGAACTCCTGAGGGGTTGTTGTTCAAAAATCAAAACGAGGGGGAATCGTCAGTTCATAAATAGCTTGTAATTCCTGTATTTTTTTTTTTTTTTTTGATCAACTATTAGGGTAGGTGATTGTCGGGAAAACGGTTTTGTGCTCCGAACTCCTTAGGGGTTGTTGCTCAAAAATCAAAACTAGGGGGAATCGTCAGCTCATAAATAGCTCGTAATTCCTGTATTTTTTTTTTTTTTTTCCAATCAACTATTAGGGTAGGTGATTGTCGGGAGAACGGTCTTTTGCTCCGAACTCCTCAGGGGTTGTAGCTCAAAAATCAAGACTAGGGGGAATCGTCAGCTCATACATAGCTCGTAATTCCTGTATTTTTTTTTTTTTTTTTTTTTTTTTATCACCTATTAGGGTAGGTGATTGTCGGGAGAACGGTCTTTTGCTCCGAACTCCTCAGGGGTTGTAGCTCAAAAATCAAAACTAGGGGGAATAGTCAGCTCGTAAATAGCTCGTGATTCCTGTATTTTTTTTTTTTTTTTTTTTTTTTTTATCAACCATTGGGGTAGGTGATTGTCGGGAAAACGGTTTTGTGCTCCGAACTCCTGAGGGGTTGTTGTTCAAAAATCAAAACGAGGGGTAATCGTCAGTTCATAAATAGCTCGTAATTCCTGTATTTTTTTTTTTTTTTTTTTTTGATCAACTATTAGGGTAGGTGATTGTCGAGAAAACGGTTTTGTGCTCCGAACTCCTTAGGGGTTGTTGCTCAAAAATCAAAACTAGGGGGAATCGTCAGTTCATAAATAGCTCGTAATTCCTGTATTTTTTTTTTTTTTTTTTAATCAACTATTAGGGTAGGTGATTGTCGGGAAAACGGTTTTGTGCTCCGAATTCCTCAGGGGTTGTTGCTCAAAAATCGAAACTGAGGGGAATCGTCAGCTCATAAATATCTCGTAATTCCTGTGATTTTTTTCGTATTTTTAATCAACCATTAGGGTGGGTGACTGTTGGCAAAACGGTTTTTTGCTCCTAACTCCTTAGGGGTTGTAGCTCGAAAATCGAAACTAGGGGGAATCGTCAGCTCATAAATAGCTCGTAATTCTAGTATTTTTTTTTTTTTTTTTAACCAATTTTTAGGGGGTGGGGGGGCTGGCTACGTACGTGCCTAGCCCCCCCATTCAAAATTGGGAATTCCTGCTCAACCGCACGAGCTCAAAAATCGGGACTGGGGGGAATCAAGAGCTCATAAATAGCTCTTTAATCTCGTGTGGTTGTTTTTTGATTTGCCGTTGGTGGGGGGGCTAGGTACACGGAGGTCGATTTTGTTCCCGTTTTTCATAAACTTCCCGCTGTTTATGGGGGTCATCTGCGATATTGTATGACCACACATTTTAATCGTTGAAACTTCCCCTTTAACAATCACTAACTTCTAGCCCTGAATTCAAAGTATTTCAATGCGAAAAATGTCGATAAACGAAACCTTGCGCTCAGGAAGTACCTGGGTCTCCTCTGCGAGGACAATTAGCGCAACCACACTAAAGTGAGATTTGAGGGCATAATAAAAAACGACTCCACAACAAATTTCAGTGGAATCGAGCGAAGCGTTCCAGAGTTATCACCGATGAACGATTCTAACTTCCTGGACGCATATCCTCTCGACGAGTTATCCGACGGCGACGAATGGGGGTGTTTTTTGCATGTCAAGAGCTGCCCTTTCGATTGGTATGAGGTACCAAAGGGTACGATAACATCCACTAATATTTTTCGGGGTGTTCCCGAAACCCCGATTATCACCAATCTAGGAAGTCCTCTGGCAATCGGCCAATTCTTAATCGATCGGGATGAAACTAGTCTCATTCGAAGGGTTATGAAATTTCATAGAATGTGAAATTTCGATTTTCCGAAATCGGTTCAATTTTCGAAAAAATCCGAAAAAAATACCTTGCCCCATTTCAATTGACGAGTACTGTATATTATCAAACTCTTGCTTATAGGATATTGTGGTTTCAATAGTTTTCTTATTTTAACACTTGTACTTAAGTATCAAGTTCTTCAGTCAACACGAATATGTTCCTCTATGTTTTCTTAGTTTGGGTGATCTATCTCTTGATTTTAATTTATTTATTTATTATTTATTTATTTTTTTTTTCTCTGTTTACCCCTCTTAATTTGTTTTAAGTCGACTTTTCTTACTCTCATCTTGACCCATCTTAACTTCCCATCTTAATTTTCATGACCCATCTACACTTATTTCAAATCAGAATATCTCAGTGATTCTCGTAATCTTTGGCATATCTTTTACTATACACTGTAACGAGGCGGATTATTAGGCCTCGTAAATGAACCATCTCCTCTTTCCCCAGACCAAAGTGACCACCTTAATATAGAATATTGAAATCAAAGCGAGAAGTCCCAGCTCAAGTGCCCAAGTTCCATTGTAGTAATTATAAGTTCATGTACTAATACTTTTTCCCGTTCCCTTTATCTCATATGTCTCGTACCGTTCCGAGAAAACAACGAGCACGATCATCCCTTCGGATCATCCGGCCTGGCAGGCCACCCGGCCTTCGAGTGATTAACCGGGGGAATCCTGCCGTCGTATCCAGAGATATGCCTGGAAGAGCGCTGCATAAAGAATCAATCGCATGGAGTAGCCTTCTCCCTTTCTCTACCTGTCCCGTACCGGCTTGGTCCACCGGTCCAAACTGCAGTAATTCCGCCTTCCAGGATATCGACAATTAAGAACATGACGAGCCATCTAACAACCCCCTGGCGAAAGCTTGAAGTGCCAAAAGGCCCTGTCAGGTCCGCGACAAAACCCGGCAGAAAGAAGATACGCCCATTAATGAGATGCGTAGAACCCCCTCCACCCCAAAATTGCATCTGCATAGAGATAGAGCTAGACGCTTCACTTCTTGCTTGGATATCGTATCGTAGAGTCTTGTTTTGTTTGAAAAGCCTGAATTGTTTTATTTGTTCCGAAGATATAATTGAAAAAGCCTAAGATCTTGTAGATTTAGTAACGTCTGTTAGTGAGTGCTAAAGAGCCTTAATTAAGGTAAGATTCCAACACTAGACAGCCCTTCGATTGATGATAAATTGATAAAATAAAAAGAGATTCATTTCTTATTGCGTACTTGGGTCAAGCCTCAACGAGGGTGACGCCATTAACATATCATCGAATTGTTGTGCTTCAGTTTCGTTTAATTATTGATTGTTGATTATATTATCGATTATTGTGTTCTCAATTATATGTAATATTGCCTTATTGATCGATTTTTCGAGAAAGTACCGTCATTAATTATCGTATCGTCATTGATTATCGTATCGTCATTTATTATAGTATCGTCATTATCGGCATTTATTATCGTATCGTCATTATCGTCATTTATTATAGTATCGTCATTTAATTATCTTATTGTTATTTCTTTGTCTTTTGGTTGTATCTTTCCGTACCTATTCTCTTGTAAACGTTATTAATTGATAGTCTGAGTTCCGGTTATTATTATTTTGTCAAGTCCCGGAAATAAGAATCCCCACGTGGAAAAATTAGTTGCGTAGTAAAATACGATAATTGATCTCGACGGCTTGTTGAGCCACGTGTTTCTGGAATAATCGATCTACTGGTTGTAGATCTGATATCGTGTTAATATTCCGATTAATCTAGTCTCTTTCCGATTAAAAGTAGCTTTAAGACCTTAGTAAAACCTTGAGCTGGTATAATTATTATGTTTCGTATTATTATTTGTAAGGTAAGCGCACCAATAGTGAAACGCCCACCGCTGTGTCTCGATTATTAACGGCAATAAAAATAATAAATTTGAAAGTTCTGGAGAAATTTTTATTCTGGGCTCACAGTCAAGTTTTGGGGCTGTAAACTAACCATATATTAGGTCTATATTAGCTCAAAATGAATTTTTAAAAGAATTTCAAAGACTCGAGATTTTCGGAACAGAAGTGAAACAGCCAAATGAGTGGGGAACCAGTAGTGAAACAGCTAGATGACCAATTGTGAAACGCTATCACCTGTCAAACAGCATATACCTAACCTAAATATGATTCGTCCATTTGCTGCCCTTGAACCTCGAAATTCTTTGAATTTCATACCTAAAATTTATGTAAAACTATCGAAAAAATCAATCTGATAAAGAAATTCACAGTTAAACATTGTCTGGGCACAGAAAATTGAAGATAAAACCACAAAAGCAGCTGTTTCACTTCTGGTTGCATCGCTCTTCCGAGGCAACCTTTAGTGAAACGCGGCTTTTTTTATAGGAAAAATTGTAATTTATTCTATTTATCTGCTCTTCAACGATAAATAAAGTGTCACTGCTACCGTTGTTGGAGTTTTTCAGCACTTGATTGAAAGAAATTACGTGCTAGCTCTCTTTTCGATGCAGAGCGTCAGCACCCCGGCGACGGGTAGACGGAGGCTAAAGAGCCCGCTCGTCGGGAGGGGAAACAGAAATATGATATTTTAAAATTCTTCCAAACGTTTTCGGCGAAAAATAAATTTTCTTTTACTTTGTAAATATATTTCTCAACTAAAGCAATGAATTCCCCAAAAAAAAGTTATTGATAGAATTTGCAGAAAGAGAAATAACTCCGCTGTTTCACTATTGGTTAGTGTTTCACTATTGGTGCGTTTAGCTTAATAGGTTTTAGCGTCCCTTTTGTTAGCTTGTTATTGTGTAACCGACGCCTGTATATCGTGTAACGTTGCCTTTGGCCATCTTTGTGTGAACTTATTTGAATTAGATTCCGACGCCTTGCCCTTGTCTAAGGAAATATTCTGTAATACCGACTTGTTCATTAGTTACTAGAAGTCCCCAAATTATTGATTCCGGACTTTTGATCTATCTACGTTATCGACCTATTTGTTATAACTAATACTCTCCCATTATTTATTTCTACCGTACCATAAGATAGTTGCTTCCTTTCTTGTTCTGTTATTTTATTTGTTCTACATTACCTATACCTTGTTTATATTATCTTGTGTCCTACCTTACATTATGTTCTATATTGTCTAATGTCCTACTCTTTCTTTGGTGACCTAGTCAGTCAGCTGTTTCCGATTATTTTAATTTAAGTTGTTTAACTTGCGTTAGTCCCGACCCAAGCGATCGGCTTTGATTGTTTAATTAGTTTATCGTGTGTTTGATTACTCGGGTTAATTGTTGTTACCGATATTTTGAATAAAAGGATTTCTTTGTGACTTGATCCATAAACCATAAAAATATATTAGTCTTCCCCTATATTATTTCGTCCCCATGTTCCCCTCACGCTGAGCTTACCATGTAATACCGTACTCGTTTCATTTACCTAACCTTTAGTTTTATTTCATTTATTACCTTTAATTAATTTCGTTCCGTTTATTTCATTTAATTCATTTCGTTTATTATTATTATTCTTTCATTTTGAGTTTTTGGAGTTTTGCTTCCGTACCGCGGTACCTGAAGGTACCTGGCGCCCAACATACCGTAAATTCAGTTAGACTAAGCTATATTATAAGAAGTCGTATTTAATAGCCAAACTCTAATGGAAATCAAACGTTGGAAGTGTCTGATCTTTGTAGTCGCGTAGCTGCCCGGAATAAATCCCACACCGTCGGCGGTGCCCGTCACAACACATAAAACAACACATCTTTAACTATTTTTCAATTATAAATACCTATTCTGAACATTTTGGTTTGTGAAAACACCAAGTAAATTCTTTCTTCATCTCCCCTGGCCAGGTAGATTCGCTCTCCCGTCGGTGTGTGTTGCAGTTGCAATTTTGTCCACACTCTTGTTATCACGTCATTAATCTTGTCGTTAATACCTGGGATTTTAAAAGTATTATTAGTATTGTCAGCCTTTGCTCCGCATGTTATGCCGAGCACCGCGTCACCGGAACCCACACTCGCACACTTGTCTTAAGTCAGGATCCTTTTTGCATGACGCTCCTGCGAGCGCAGCCCCCGGCACACAGCGAGCACCATCTTGGTGTCACAACTCGCAACTGTTTTCGTTTCATTAGTTCGGACATCGCTCACGTATCCGCTCCGTTGCTTTGTATCCTCTCTTTGACTTATAAAAGTCGTTTCCTTTTCCGTGGCCCGCCAAAACTCGCATGGCTTTTGGCGGCCATATTGAATTTCCAACGGAATTTCAAGTTTCAACATGCTTTCTTTCCCCCTTTTTTTTTTTTTTTTTTGGACTCGTCTCTCATTCCATATTTTTCTGGCGTGTATTTCCAGTTTATCATTCACCCGTTTTAACAACCAGGTACTTACTCTGCTCTTTGTTCCCCTTATCTGCCATGATGCTGTCAATTATTCACTTTATTAAAAATCTCTTTCAGTTTTTTTTTTTTTTTTTTTTTTTTTTTTCAACACTCGTCTTCGGCACCCCACTTCAGTCTGATCTCTTCACACGGCAATACGACGAACACGTGGGTCCACCGACCAGGTTGGCACGCGCACACCCACGAGGGAACAACAACGATTATTTTTTTATTTATTTTCCCTTATTTTTATTTACTATTTCACGCAGTGCAAGCGTCTTCGGGCCCATAACCTGAAGGGTTTTAGGGAAAGAAACGCAAGACTTAGTTATATTATTATAGAATAGTTTATTGTACATGTACACAGTACTCGTCAGTCCTTACTTTAGGAAGACTAGGCAGGAACTAGCCAGCGAGAGCTAGGCAGCTCACAGAGTGCGCGGCGCGCACACCATACCATGAGTGGCGCTGCTTGTCCATTTCCAACACCCTTCAATACAATAATGGTAAAATTTGTTAATTTCCGACGGTTTTCCTATACGCTCCTATGCTGCATGTACAGAAAGGATCATTTTTAATGGCGAATATCTCACGTTTGGGACGATCAATTGTTACTAGTTGTCACTCACACGTAGATGCCACATTTATTGAGCTGTGGTTTAATTTTCAGATTTTTCTTGATAAATACGATTTCCCGAACAACTACGTTAAAGGAGCAAATACGAAAAAATAAATATTTCATGTCATGTTTTTTCGTTTATTCTGCATAAAACTCCGAAAAAATTTTTATTCCAATTTCGATGCACATATTCTTGTAGGAAATCTAATTTTTTAATTTTTTTCAATTTTTCAATATTTTTTTTCTAATTTTTTAATTTTTTTTTTTTTCTATTTTGAAGGCCTGATAACTTTTTATCTGTTAAGACTACGAGAAAAATATGACAGAGCTTTTTTGTAGAGAATTGAATTTCCTACGAAAATATGTGCTTCGAAATTGGAATAACATTTTTTTCAGAGTTTTACGTGCAAAAAAACGAAAAAAAAATTTTTTTACGTGTTATTTATATGGGAAAACGGAAAATCGTTGAGCGTCTCGTAGAGTTGAGATATTGAGCTGCGCTTTTAGGAGAATTCGTTCTATACCTGAAAGAAACTTTTGAGATGACAAGACTTTAAAAAAAAAAGAAAAAAATGATTTTTCATCATTCTAACCTCAAAATCGCAACTTCGTCGCGATTTCTCGACAATCCTGATGAAAAATAATGATCGTTACTTGTACGTAAAGGCTTTTTGACGAACCTCGTTACAGCACTCACCTTCGGCTCGTACCGTAAACCTCTCGTTTCGTCAAAAAAGCCTTTCCTCACTCGGAATAAAGTGTACTATTTTTGAACACCCTAATTCACATATTATTATGATCTGTTTGCCACCGGCCTACCGGCCCACCGGCCCACCGACCCACCAGGCATTATGCCCGGTGTCCCGGCGGCCCAGTCCGCGCCTGGCTCCCACATGCTCATGTATGTTCAGATCAGGACAAATTTCATACCTGATCATGTATGCAAGTTTATATATGGCCATATCTGATCACATATGATACTTTTTTTCCCGGGTGGCAGTAAGGAGGCGACAGAAATTCAAAAAAATTTGACCGGTTATCTACCAGAAAGACGTAAGCCACGAAAAATGAAAAAAAGAGGGTTACGACCTTCTGGCTGTAAGAAGGCGATTTGAATCCGGAAAAAAATGATCACTGATCTGCCAGAAGTGTGTAACCCACTTTTTTTTTATTTTTCGTAGATTAAAGGAGGCGATCGAAGTTCGGAAAAATTCGACCGGTTATCTGCCAGAAAGGCGTAAGCCATGAAAAATTAAAAAAAGGGGGTTACGACCTTCTGGCTGTAGGAAGGCGATTGAATTCCGGAAAAAAGTGATCAGTGATCTGCCAGAAGAGCGTAACCCACTTTTTTTTATTTTGCGTGGATTACGTCCTTCTGGCAGTATTGTAGTGGGCTTACGTCCTTCTGGCCGTAGGCTGCCTAAGTTTTCTCTTATGGAACTTCTGTGTTAAAGTTGGGGATACGCCCTTATGGCAGTACACTCTGTTTTTTGTGGGCTACACCCTTTTGGTCCTAAGCCCTCGATATGAACTAAAAGCTGTGCAAAAATGTAACATTCATTTTCTTCAGAAAACAAATCCTCATCATGTGGTTGTAGAAATTTTATAATGAAAAATTATGTCATAAGTTATGATCAATTTACCAAATTTGCAAAAATTATCGTCACTCATTTCTTAAATAACATGGCTAAAACGAAAAATTAAAAAAATTTCTACATTCACGTGATGATGATTTGTTTTCTGAAGAAAATGAATCCAAGATGACCTGAATCGGTCCAACGGTGCTCTGAAATCCTTACAACACATGATTTTAAAGAAGAAAAATATTTTGATGTGAAATGAACTTTGGTTATGAAATAAATTGATTTCAGACAATGATAATTTCTCGAAAAGTCGCTGTACTGGTCCCCTCAAGTTCTGCGTATCGAGCGCGACAGCTGGTCTAGCTACGAAGACTTCCAGCAAGCGTTTAGAGGTTGGTTCAGTGATGACGGTAAACAAACGGTTCCGGCAATAAGCTGCAACGCGTACACAGCGGAGGACGAGTCAGTGACGAACTATCTCAACTGCATTCGAGGGTTGCTACATCGCAGACACGCCCTTACGCGTTAGAAGACCAGTTAGACCTGGCATTCGAAAACCTGCGTCTAAATATTCGCGAGACATTAGACCGGACTCTGATTAATAGTTTTCTAGAGTTAGCCCGTGCTACAGCCGCAAGGGAAAAAAATTTGAAACTTTCGCGTTCGTATAGACCGCCCCCATCCCCCGAGGATTCGTTTATGGCGGAACTAGCGTGCAAGGCTAAGGCCAAGCTACAGAGGCGAACTCAAACGCTAGCCGCAATAGAAGATGTATCCGTAGTAAAAGAAGCTCCAAGGACCTCAGCTACCCAAGCCTCGAGTAAGGGGGGGGGGGGGGGGGGGGGGGGGGGGGAATGGCCGTGGATAAGGCTATTAAAGAACAATTAGCGGCGATGCAACTCAGTTTAGAGAAGAAAAAAGCGACCGCGGTCGAGAAAATACAGCCCCGACAAGAAAGGCAAAGCGTACCGGAGCGAATGAACAATCCGAAGGTAGCCACAGCAACGGCTCACCAACAAGCACCGCCAGTATCTAACCCCGTGCCAACAATGGACGGTGGGCCGACGGTTATTTGTTTCAATTGCGATCGGAGAGGTCATATCTGAAAGGAGTGTGCGGCACCAAAGATTCGTTTCTGCTACCACTGTGGTAGAAAAGAAGAAATCGCGACGACGTGTTCGCGTTGCCATCCGGGAAACGAACAAGGGGAGTCTCGAGCGGGGACAACGGGTCCCCTAAGACAATAAATCCGAGTCCCAATAATCCAACCGAGACATAAATGCCGATTGCTTTCCGATGCAGACTCTCGAGCTACAACCACGCTGGTTTTTAAATGTAAAAATCGGAGACTCAAAAGTTCGCGCGCTAATAGACACCGGGTCTTCAAGAAGCTTCTTAGGAGCTTCAGGCAAGAAAATTGCCGAAGAAAACGGTCGGTCATTAGACCAACCAGCCTTTGGACGCGTAATACTGGCGAACGGCGATACCGAAGCCGTCTTGGAAGAATTTAGCGTGCCAATAGAACTGTTGGGAACAACTCACGAGCTCGCGATTCGAATCGTTCCGTCCTTAGCGTGGGACTGCATCCTCGGGATGGATTTTATTAGATTATTCGGGTTAGAAATGTATGTCGGAGACGATACTTGGCGCTTAAAGGGGGGACCAGATGATACTAGTCCGTTTTGCGAGGCAATATCAGCCGTGACGAGCAAAGGGTCCGATAACACGTGTTATGGAATAGCAGAGCTAACACGAGCGGAGAAAACGATACTGGAAGAGTTTTTAGAGTGAGAATTACCCGCGGTCACGGGGCCACTTGGACTGACGAGTCTAGCTGAGCACACCCTAGATACGCAGGGAAATGATCCCATAAAACAACGATATGATCTAGTATCTCCGGTGGTATAAGCCGCGATCCACGCTGAAGTCGACCGTATGTTAGCCGAAGGCGTAATAGAGCCCTCACAAAGCGCGTGGTCCAACCCCATCGTAATGGTCAAGAAGCCGAATGGAAGCTATCGTTTTTGTTTAGATTTTCGTAAAGTGAACAGCGTCACGAAGAAAGACGCCTACCCGATTCCGTATATCAACGGGATTTCAGATAAATTACGTGCCGCGAGGTATATTTCGACGATTGATTTGAGTCAAGCCTATCATCAGAATCCCTTGCACCCAGCCAGTCGCAAAGTCACTGCGTTTACTGCACCGGGCAAAGGCTTATTTCAATTTACGAGAATGCCATACGGACTCACGGGAGCCCACGCGACGTTTCAGAGACTGATAGATAAATTAATCACACCGGATATGGAACCGCATGTGTTCGCGTATTTAGACGACAATATAGTAGTGACAGACAATTTTGTAAAACATATGGACTGGCTCAAACGCGTATTTGATGAAATTGCGAGAGCTGGTCTGACATTAAACCCGGAAAAATGTGAGTATTGTAGGGACGAAGTAAGATACTTGGGATTTAGAGTTAACAACGAGGGATTGCAAATAGACCCCGACAAGATCGAACCGATTGTCAGTTATCCGCCACCACGGAACTTGAAACAATTGCGACGGTTTTCAGGGATGGCCTCGTGGTACCGCCGATTTATCCCAGCGTTCGCGGGCTCCTCGGAGCCATCAACGCGGCTTTTACGTAAAGATTAGAGTGGTCCTTATTTTGGTCATTTTCGAATTCAGATTTCTTCGCCCCCTAGAAGGCTTCCAAATAATTAAAAAAAAACATCCTCCAAATTTGAGCTTTTTATCTCAATTTTGACACGTGCCGCAAAGCCTCTGAAGTTTTGCATTTGATGAACATGGCGTTTTTACTGACCTTTATTCAGAATTTTGGCGCACCGTCAATAAATACGAAAGAAATCTAATTCCTATTGAGATCCTTGGAATGGGCGTGGCTTTGAAATTTTAGCCTTCTATGAGTAGTTCTATTTTCGTTACTAGTTGGCGTATCGAGGTTCTAAGGTTCCCAATAGGAATCTTATCAGAAAATCCGATATTATTCAATCAGATTTAGAGAAATTCAAAATTCAAAATGGCGGATCCAAAATAGCGGCTGTAAAACATAAAAAAAGTTTAAATCCAGTCATGGATCAGCTTGAATAGGTTTTTGGGGTCGCTGATTTTAAATTTGGTGTCAGAAATATGAAATTCAAAATGGCGGATCCAAAATGGCGCGCTGTAATATAAAAAATATCTAAATCCAGTCATGGGTCAGCTTTTATAGGTTTTTATTTATTTATTTTTATTTATTTATTTATTTAGTACATTTTTTTTGATTGATTCATTTTCTTATTCATCGCCGGCAAATGAAGCTACCGTTTTGCTTAAAATCTATCTACTGTAGAACTGATCCGCCGATAAATACGCAGAAAAAAAACTAAATATAACAGAGAAACAAAACCATTGTCAGTACAGTAGATCGATTTTCAGCAAAATGATAGCTTCATTTGCCGGCGATGAATAAAAAAATAAATCGATCAAAAAAAATGAGCTGAATAAATAACTAAATAAAAATAAATAAATAAAAACCTATAAAAGCTGACCCATGACTGGATTTAAATATTTTTCATATTTCACCGCGCCATTTTGGATCCGCCATTTCGAATTTTACATTTTTGACACCAAATTTGAAATCAGCGACCCCAAAAACCTATTTAAGCTGACCCATGACTGGATTTAAACTTTTTTTTATGTTTTACAGCCGCTATTTTGGATCCGCCATTTTGAATTTTGAATTTCTCCAAATCTGATTAAATAATATCGGGTTTTCTCATAAGATTCCTATAGGAATTAGATTTTTTTCGTATTTATTAACGGTGCGCCAAAATTCTGAATAAAGGTCAGTGAAAACGCCATGTTCATCAAATGCAAAACTTCAAAGGCTTTGCGGCACGTGTTAAAATTGAGATAATAAGCTCAAATTTGGAGGATATTTATTTTTTAATTATTTGGAATCCTTCTAGGGGGCGAAGAAATCTGAATTCGAAAATGACCAGAATAAGGACCACTCTAGTAAAGATAGACCCACGGGAATGGGGCGAAGCACGAGATCATGCTTTTGCAGAATTAAAATCCGCGTTAACTACCGCCCCAGTATCATCTTGTCCCGATTTTCACCTACCTTTCGTAGTACAGACAGATGCCAGCGATTTTGGAGTCGGCACTGTCCTGACTCAGACGATCGACGAGGTCGAACGCGTCATAGCCTATGCGAGCCGCACTCTTTCCGAAGCCGAACGAAAATACTCGGTGACTGAAAAAGAGTGTTTAGCGGTAATTGGGGCAGTAAAAAAGTTTCGCGCTTACCTCGAGGGGTATCATTTTACGGTGATCACGGATCACAGCAGCCTCCGATGGTTGCATAACTTACACAACCCGACAGGACGTTTAGCGAGGTGGGCATTGGAGCTTCTGGAGTATGACTTCGAGGCACTGAACTCTATAATATACTGGAACGCGCGCAGGCCTATGATTCGTGTAGCGATCCGCGGTGAGAAAGAGGTAATTGTGGTCGGAGTGGGATGCACTTGTCTAATGTACAGGAACTAACTCGCATGAAAACATTGACCGTTAGAAAAGAAATGGTGTGTTTAGTCCACCGAACTCGATGTTTGTGGCTCAGGCAGTAGATATGCGTGCGACACGAGCGAACACACTCCGACCACAACTATCTCTTTCTCACACGGCCCCCACTCCCATTGCGCGCGTTCCAGTATATTATAGAGTTCAGTGCTTCGAGGTCATACACCGGAAGGGAGCCATGTACCACGTGTCAGATGCATTATCGCGGATGTATGAAGACGAGATCGAGAACCTCGCAGCCGAGCATTTAGCTGCGATTAACGAGGCTCAAGACCCATGGTACATCCGCCGAGTACAAGAGATGTTAGCCACACCTAAGAAATATAGAGATTGGTCGGTCCACGAGGGCTGACTGTATTATTTGCGACCAAATCCGGTGACAGAATCGGTGGTTGAAGAGCTTAATCCGTGGAAATTAGTATTGCCAGCTGAGCACCGAGCTCGAGTATTTACTGAGGCACACGAGGACCCGCAGGCTGGACATCTTGGCATAGAGAAAACGTATGCTAGAGTCCGCGAGGAATATTACTGGCCCGGGATGTTAAGAGATATCGTCGTAGCGGTCCGTAGGTGCCAACGGTGCCAACAGTGTAAAGTCGAACAAGCGTCGCCCGCTGGATTAATGGGAGAACGCCTAGTCGATCAACCGTGGGCAGTCGTCGCGGCTGACATTATGGGTCCGTTTCCTTGTAGCCGCTCAGGCTACGAGTATCTGTTAGTCGTCGAAGACCTCTTTACCAAGTGGGTGGAATGCACGCCTTTGCGCAAAGCCAATGGCAAAAATATTATCGCCACGTTTGAAGATTTAATTTCGTCCCGGTGGGGTACCCCTGAGGTGTTCCTCACCGAAAACGGAACCGAGTTCGCGAATAAAGCCGTAAATGACATGTGCGCCGAGTACAACATCGTGCACGCTCACGTACCCCCGTACCACGCTCAAGCGAATCCGGTCGAAAGGGTAAATCGAGTCTTGAAGACTATGATAACAGCGTATATCGAGAAAGACCATCGCGAGTGAGACGTACACCAACACGAATTTAGGTTCGCATACAATTCCGCGGTACATAGTTCGCTAAAAGTGAGCTCAGCCTTCTTGAATCTAGGTCGTGAACCCAGACCTCGAATACAACTCCGACGTACCGAAGAGGGTCCAGCCACGATTCCGAAACCGCGTCCAGCCAAATGAGCTGAGAGAATGACGCGACTACAAGAGTTAAGAGATCTCGCGACGAGACACTTGCAATCGGCACGCACTAGGCAAGCGCAATACTATAACCGGTGTCACCGAGACGGTCATTACAAGGTAGGAGATCGAGTCTGGAAGCGTAAGCGAATCCTATCCTCTGCCGCGAATTTCGTAGTAGCGAAGCTAGCTCCCAAATTCGAGGGACCGTACATCGTGACGCGAGTCGTTTCTCCGGTCGTCTGCGAACTAGAGGATGCGACAGGTAGGAAACTCGGTCGACACGACATCAAAGATTTTAAGCCGTACGTCGCCCCAGAGATAGATGTTAATCTCAGTGAATCCGAGGGAGAGGATCTATCCTCCGTCGAGGCTTGAGAGAATAGAGTTCGCGTTCGTTTTCGTTGAGTTTCTTTTGAGATTTAGTTAGGAGTTAGAGTTAGGGAATTAGGGTTTAGGGTACAGAAAAATTCGGCCAGTCAGACGAATTAGTTTTTTTTTTCTATTTTCTTTTGAGTCGACTGCACCAGCGATTTCGTAGTGAACGCTTACTCTTCCCCACAGAGAGTTGATAGTGGGATGTTTTCCTTAGTCCATGAAGGAGACATCCACGACGAGGACGTACGCGCGGCATGCCAGGATCTAGTGGCCCTCCAACAGCCTCCCACCGGGCGAGGAGATAGAGCAACCGAGGAGGTAGAACAAGACCGTATCCCCCGTGTGAAATCCCCAGACGTAGGCCTTATCTAAGCGCCGAAATGAGGGAGATGTTTGGGCTGCACCCCATACCGGGTGCCATCTACAACGTGGCCGCGACTCCGGGCCCCAGCCAGCCCACACCCGCCACTCCGGAGGCGACCACACGTCGAGAGACACCGACGGAACTGGTACCCCGGGACCCACGATATGTGCCGATCGTACGATCCGTAGCAAGACCAAGGCCGAACACCGAGGTCGACCGGCTAGAACGGGAGTTTCGGGAAGCCGATCGACGCGCCGGCGAAGCGCACCAAGCGGCCCAGAGCGCCGTGAGAGTAGCTACTGAGGCTCGCACCGAGGCCGTGCAGGCACACCAGGCCTTAGAGGCGGCCAGAAGAGCCCAACGGAACCCCGAAGACGTCCGACGACGAGAAAAAGAAGAACGCGAGGCTACTTTGTTGGCCTACCGTCGTAAGCAGTCCAACTGTTGGAACTGCAGTCAGGTCGGACATAACTCGCGACATTGTGGTCAGCCCAAGCGGGATTTCTGTATTCTATGCTCTATTCCCGGGGTGCTCGCCGAGACCTGCCCGTGCCGTGACCAAGGGTGGCACCTTAAACTGGCCAGACAACGGGCCAAAGAGCAGGCTCAGAGGGGCTATTACCCCGGAGCACCACGAGCACCGCCAGGCAACCGGTGGAATTAGGGCTCGAAGCCAGACCCTGGGGTCGTTGTTTTTTTTTTTTGTTTTCGGGTAGCCTTTTTTTTAATTTCTTTTTTTTTCGGTTTGTTCGGGTTGTCCTTATTTTTTTTCGTTGTTTTTTTTTTTTTTGTCTTTCGTGGCCATGGTGCCCTATTATTTCCTTTTTTTTTTTGTAGTGCGCGTGGCTCTGCAGTGAGTCGGGAATAAGTTTAGTTTTTTTTTTGTGTTACGCGGGGAGATCCGGATGGGATCACCCTTATCACACCCCGAGGAATGACATATGTAATAATTTTTGTTTGTTTCTTTTTGATTTTTTTTTTTTTTGTTTAGGCCGTCGTGGTCGGTTCGTGAATAATGTTTTTTTTTTTGTTGCTGGGTAGACCCTCGTGGTCTTTCGGGTATAACGTTTTTTTTTTTTTGGTTTTATTTATTTTTTTTGGTTTCGACCCTCGTGGTCCTTCCGAGCAGGAACGCTCGATATTTAGCTTCAGTTTGTTGGTTCGTAGTCTCTTATTTTGTTTGTTTTTGTTTGTCATAATTATTGTGGGAAAAATTAATATAGACCTTTTTTTTTTTTTTTTTTGTAGTTCTTTGGATTTCGAGTTTTTGATTTCGAGTAGTCTTTTATTTCGATTTTTTTTTTCTTGTGTTCTCTGATTTGTCTTTTATTGCGGGGAGTCGAACCATCTCCTGAATTTTTGTCTTTCTGCCTTCTGCAGGAGGAAAGTAGCGGGTGACGACTGAATAATTAAACCGGGGGTTTTCATAAAACACCTTCTTATTTCCTTTTCGGGGGGAAGATTAGTCTAAAATACAGTATTACGTTTAAGGGGGCAGGTCAGTCTGCACTGAGAAAAATAACAGCAATAATATTGCTCGAATTGCAATAAAACATTATTGCTGCATACCAACCTGCAATAATCATTGCTGAAGCTGTGCTATAAATATTGCAAGCTTGTACAGCAATATTGTATTGCTACATTAACAAACAAATTGTTGTATCTGCAATATTTTATTGTTGAAGCAGCAACGTAACTGCAACAATAATTGGAAAGCATTATACTATTGCAAGAAAAAATCGTTATCTTAGCAATATTCGGTTAGCAAGCGAATGTTGTTGATATTACGATTCTCATTTTTCTCAGTGTGGGTGCAGTGAATTGACGTCAATATTTACGAATTTTTTTCTCCCGCATGGAATTTTTTATTTACAAACGGGTTTCACCATCGTTTCTTACTATTCTTTATGAACAATTCATATTTTTTTCGAATGAAAATATTTAAAATTGTTAGAATGGAGGCCGTCGGCGTACCGCGTGTCGGTCGCAGTCGTGCTTTGCCGTGGACAAGATATCTCGCAGCTCGGTTGTCTGAAACATGGAATCAAATTTTTTATCTGAACATTAATAGTAAAAGCTGTCTTTGACGAGGCGATTTTGGAAAAAAAATTTTTTAAGAAATTAATATTATTTGAAGTCAAAACACCAAATTTCAGTACATTTCTTAACCTTTTATGTACTGTAACTTGAAGGGAAATGAAAAATTCAAAAAACCGGCTCGTCAAAGACAGCTTTTACTATCAACGTTTAGATAAAAAATTCAATTTCATCTTTCAGATAACCGATCTCCGAGATATCTTGTCCACGGCAAATCACGACTCCGGCCGACATGCGGTACGCCGACGGCCGCCATTCTCACAATTTTAAATATTTTCAGTTGAAAAAAATATGAACTGTACATAAAGAATAGTCACAAATGATGGTGAAACCCGTTTGTGAATAAAAAATTCCGCATGGAGAAAAAAATTCGTAAATATTAACGTCAATTCACTGCGCCTAGACTGACCTGCCCCCTTAAATAACTAGACTCAATGAAGTCAGTAGACGTAAGACACGGTGTGCGGTCGCCACTCGGAGTTCGGTCCATGGGTCAGTTTTGCTAGCGTTTCCGCTCCAGTGGTCCGTCTATGGGCGGGGGGGGGGGGGGGGGGGGGGGGGGGGGGGGAATTGTAACATTGCATGTTACCACAGGCTCCTTACCCCTTGGACGACCTTAGCGGAGTGCCTGATTTCAGAATGAATGATTAGGGTGGCCCTGAGGCCTAGCAACAATTCCGAGAGACGACCGTGACCGACTAAAATCTGTATAACCTATTATTTATTCTTTTGTTTTTCTTTACGCATTTTCTCTGGCATGTGGGAGCGAGGCCTAGACCATACTCCGGCACACACATTAGTCGAAAGAGTCTAAGCTGTAAATCCACTTAACCCGTTCACCGGCAGTAATCCTTTTAACGCCATTTCTTGGATTTTGGTATGAGTGGGGATATGCAAGTATGAAAAGACCTGGACGGTCTTACGCAGTTATTGCTGTCCCAAATAGACCGCACACCCCTTAGTTCCTTTTATTTCTCCTGAACGCTGCCCCTACCATCGCACTTCCAGGTAAGGACGGGTGACCGTTTTCAGGTAGACCGAGGGGATTTCGGGTCGCACTAATTGTCATTTAGAGCTGGGCCTGCTCCGAAGAGCACAGTGAGGCCGGGGTATGGCCTAGACGAAGGCTAACATTCACTCAGAAAGCACGAATAGACGCACCTACGACGCCTAATAACGACCGGAAGGATCCCTGACAACGTACGCCACCTAAAAGCTCAGGAGGCTAGCTACTGCAGAGCTACCTCCAACGCCAGTACGACAGTAAGAGTCGGTCACTGTCGCTCTCTCTTCCTCTTGCGGGGAGAGACGTAGCTCGAGGCTTAGCCGAAAGCCTTTGTTATTTTTCGCGTTAGAGTTTAGGGTTCATCATTTAGCTTTCGTAGTTAATAAAATTCCGTAAAATATCCGCAGAGTTAGTTTAAATTAGTTGTAGAAAAATCTGTGAATAGTCTGTAAATAATAAGCTTATCTGAGTGATTCTGTAACGAGAGGCTTCGCCTCTCGGAGGCGAGCTAATCGCCGTAAAACGGCATAAGACTGCGTAGTCAATAATGAGTCCTTATTATAAGATTGTTAATAACTAGTCCTAGTTATTTGAATTTAAGAATTCAGGACTAGTTATTAACAATTTTTCTGCATTTGTCAGGTATGAAAAAACGCAATTTTCAAAAATTCAACAAAATTTTTAAAAAATTCATACGTATGTTACGTCTGGGTATCACCACCCATACGTTCGCCCATACCTCTGTCCTCTAACTCTTCACACGCTTCCCCCCTTTTTTCCCCCTGCATCACTACTCCTCTACATCTCTACGTCTCTACTCTTCTTATCTACTTGCTACCTGATCTCCGCAACTTCCCTTCCTACATTGTAGAAAACGCTCGTTGCACACGGCTCTGCAAATGCTAAAACCTTTTACCTTACTATTCTAACAACTACTTGACTATCCTTCCTTCGCCTCACTTCTCAACTATACTTGTTACGGTATACACCTAACATAGCCGAGCCTCCTAAAATATAACCTATTACCAGAGGACCAAACATACATACCATATAAACCTAATACTATAGGATTTAAATAAAACAACTACTTAACTGATATAATTGTTCAATTACCAATCATCTACATCCCTCAGTTATACGTTTGTATATAAAACAGGGCAAGACCCCAATTTAAGACATTACACTGGTGGCAGCGGTGGTCCCCCTGTTACTGAGGATAATCGAAGTAAAGTGAACGAACGAAACCAATACTACGACAATATAAACTTCAAACTAAACAAATTGTGACATAAACCAGTGAACTAGTGAAAAGAACTCAAAAGACGCAAAACTAATATAAAAATCTAACTGAGACGGAAACATCAACCTACAACTTGTGAAACAAAACGTAGTTACCAAATATCGAGAAACTGCACAGCCGAAAACTCAAACAAACACGGAAGTTAACTATACTTCGCGGCAGAAGCCGAATTTCATCGACGAACCTCAAGGGCACCTCGCCCCCCAAAGGCTCATCTGAGCCCCACAAAGAGCGAACTCGCTCCAACGAGGTATTCCCGTGACGACCCCAAGACATCAACAATCACCACTTCGGAAACATGCTGAGAAAAATCACTATCATTCTACTCAGCATAAATTGCGGAACGTAAGCTAACTTAACATATGTATACCATTTAAGACAAGTCATAGACCCTGCTAGAAACCATGTCCGACACAGAAATAGCATTCATGAACTTAAAACTCGCGGCTACACTGATCCCAACTTTTAATGGATCAAATATCACGGTAAAATCTTTCCTCAAAAAAGTCGAAAGCACCAGATTACTCATAGCACCGCGAGATACGCTGCTATTCATTGCACTAGTACGATCAAAAATCGAAGGCCGTGCAGAAAGAGCACTCCCGCGAGATAGTCTC
Source organism: Tenthredo mesomela (assembly GCA_943736025.1). NCBI lineage: Eukaryota > Metazoa > Arthropoda > Insecta > Hymenoptera > Tenthredinidae > Tenthredo > Tenthredo mesomela. Next base: position 28,561,152 of record OX031013.1, on the reverse strand, counting down.
CTGACACTGCAATCTATTACAGACAACTTAAAACGCGCGTTTGAACCAAAACAAAGACTATCAGACGTGCAATGCGCTATAGTGTGTGCACGCCAAGAGAAAAACGAGACCGCATTAGAGTACGGAACCAGGATAGAAGAACTTGTAGATACGGCCATCGAGATTATAGATTCAAAAGAGACCCCCGAACATGCGACTATACTAACAAAAAACGTAGAAGAAAACGCTTTACGCGCATTCATAAAAGATCTGTGTGACGCGCTAGAACAAAGGGTATTAAACGAGAAGCCAAGCACGCTGCGAGCGGCAGTCGATAAGGCGGTGAGCGCGGAAAGAATAGTATTAGAAAGGCAAAAACTTAGAGCGCAGACACCAAACGACAGGAAATCGGACGAAGTCAGCTCGAAAACAAATGAACCAACCCGAAACCTTAGCAATAATAGCTCGAGACAAACACCGCCTCACGGCCCGTCGCTAAACTGTAGGTTCTGCAAGCGTATTGGGCACTCAATAGATAACTGTAGATCACGAGAGCGTACCGACAATCTATCTTGTACATATTGTAAACGTAAAGGTCATACGGTCGAAAGGTGCCGCACGCGAAACTACCAAAACCAACGGACACCCCAAAATCCTTCATTCTACCAATCAAACACCCCACAATACGCCCAACAAGCTCAGGCACACGACAGACCCCAATACAACAACTCTGGTCATCGACCAAACCAACCTAATAACGAAAGACGAAATAAACCAGACTCTGAACAGCCAAGATACGCACGCATAAACTTTACGAATGCAAATACTAGCTTCGCGAATACAGACAATTTCCCATTAGAATCGCAGACTTTAAACGAGTAACGGGACCACCATACGGACGCAACGCCGTCCCGAACTCTAGACATGCGTCCGAATATGTAAAAAGGATCTTTCTAGAATCACCGACTATTACTATTCAATCACCACAAATCATTGGCAACACCGGAACACTAATAGTAGATACCGGTGCGAATTTAAACCTAATAAAACAAAAGAGTATCACCCCAGGCACTCGTGTTGAACCAAGGGATAAACATTACATCTCGGGAATAACAGAAGGTTTCACAGTAACACTAGGTAGCATTAATCAAGAATTTTCCGGCACCTGCCACGAATTCCACCTGATAAGCAACGAATTTCCTATAAAAGCAGACGGGATCCTGAGCGCAGATTTCCTGCGACTCGAGGAAGCAACGATCTGTTTTAAAAACGACCAACTCCATTCACGAAACAAGGGCGTTATCCCACTACGTTACAAAACCTCGAATAATAATATAAGAACATCCCGCATCCTCACAACGGCGGTAACACAAACACCTAAGATACATCTACACACGCCCCAACTCGTGAGACAGACAAGCACGCTCTTGGTCGACACCGGAGCTGACATAAACGTGATAAAACTCAACGCAGTCAAACCGAACATACGCTGTACTCCGACGGACAATACGCAGATAACCGGCACAATAGACGGTATTATAGAAACACTCGAAAGCGTCAACGTACAAATCGGCAATAGTTGGCACGTATTTCATCTAGTTGATAATTCCTTCCCGATAAAAGAAGACGGTATTTTGGGTACGAAATTCCTATATAATGAGAACGCCACAATTTCGTTCGGAACTAGTACAGTAACAACGAATAACTGTAAACCACTGAAAATACTAGACGAAAATATCATATCTATTCCTAGTCGAACTGGTAAAGTAATGTCATTGAAAGTCGCCAACCCGACTTTGAAAACAGGGTTCATTGATAACATAGACCTCGGCCCCAGTATTTTTCTCAGTAAGGCCTTAGTCACGAACAGAAACGGTTTAGCATATGCCTACGCGATCAACTCCACCGACACAGCTGTCGAGATAAGGAGGCCCGTAGTAACCTTAGAAGAAGTCGACGAACTCGGGGATACAAGACCCCAGCTGACCGACACAAGACTCACGAGCGTTCAATCAATCCTACTAGCCAAGGCTCGCCAAACTAATACCAGTAACAACTCCCGTACGCTTCACTTCTCCCCTAACTATGACTCGAAACGTCTTAACACCCCTATGGAAAACCTTCGATTGGACCATTTAAATGACGAAGAAAAACAATCGATAACCGACCTTGCTATAAAATATAACCACCTTTTCTTCCTACCAGGCGACAAATTAAAACATACACAACTAGTCAGCCACACCATCCCTACCACAGATGAAATTCCAATCCACACAAAACAGTACCGATATCCTCAAATTCACAAAGAACAGATAAATACACAAGTTGCCAAACTCCTCGATCAAGATATCATCAAACACTCTTCTTCACCGTACAACTCCCCAGTGTGGATAGTACCCAAGAAAACGGATGCCACCGGCAATAAGAAATGGCGCATGGTCATAGACTCCCGAAAACTAAATGAAAAAACTGTCGGTGACGCTTATCCGCTACCCAACATAACAGACATTTTAGACCAATTAGGATCCGCCAAATACTTTTCTGAATTCGATTTAGCGTCAGGTTTCCACCAGATACCGATGCACCCTGATCACAGTCCAAAGACGGCCTTCTCAACCCCGCATGGCCACTACGAATATAACAGAATGCCCTTTGGCCTAAAAAATGCACCCTCGACCTTCCAGCGCCTAATGGATCAGGTACTTTCCGGACTCCTAGGCAACGAAGTTTTCGTTTATCTGGACGACATAGTAATCTATGCGAGATCATTAGAAGAACACGCAATTAAATTCAAAAAACTTATGGAACGATTAGCCAATGCCGGATTAACCCTTCAGCCGGACAAATGCGAATTTCTACGCAAAGAGATAGCATATCTAGGCCACGTCATCACGAAAGACGGAGTAAAACCGGATCCAAACAAAATAGCAGCCGTCAAAACTACCCTATCCCTACGAATCCTAAATAAATCAAACAATTTCTCGGACTGATCGGCTACTACCGCAGATTCATACCTAACTTATCAAAAATCGCAAAGCCCATAAACAACCTACTGAAGAAAAACAACCGATTCCTTCGGACGTCCGAACACCAATCCGCGTTCGAAACATTACGCGATAGCCTTTGTAACGAACCTATCTTACAGTACCCGGACTTTGTGAAACCATTTGTATTGACGACCGATGCTTCTAACTGCGCGGTGGGCGCGATTCTTAGCCAAGGCAAAATCGGTGAAGATTTACCGATCGCATACGTCTCGAGATCTCTCGAAAAGGCGGAAGTCAACTACTCAACGATCGATAAAGAACTCTTAGCAATCATCTTCGCCGTAAAACACTTCCGACCATACCTCTACGGACGAACATTCACACTCGTCACAGATCACAGACCACTAGTTTGGATAAACAATGTGAAAGACCCTACCTCACGACTGCTACGATGGCGCCTGACACTCGACGAATATTCTTACAACGTTATTTACAAAAAAGGAAAGATGAATTCAAACGCAGATGCGCTATCCAGAAACCCATCACCCGACACAATCCAAATCCTACCTCTTGATTCAAAACGCCTTAGAACCAACACAGAACCCTCAGACGAAAAGAACAAAAAGGAAAAACTAACGCACCAATACCTGACACGTCCTCGACAAACCACAGACGAATCCACTAACCCTGCCCCGACCAAAAGAACAAAAAAAAACAAGAAACGCCAACTACGATAACGTCAACTACCTCGGACAGTTCAGATATGGAAGTTACCTATCAAAAACCTGAACCCCTTAAAAGACGAAGAACTACTGAGTGCTCTAGTAGCCCCCCCCCCCCCCCCCCCCCCCCCCCCCCCCCCCCCAAAAAAGAGGCAATTCACTTATCCGAGTTCGCTCATAACTCAACACCGCCAGAAGAAAACGACAATAAACGAACAAACTCTCCAGAAACCTGCCCGAGCGTTAAAAATCCGAATAAACGTTATCGCGATACACAATCTTCAGGTAACCCAGCACCACGAGGCAAACCAAACGTAGATAATGACTCAGACTCTACGGACGACTCAGACACCCAGGTACACATCCGTCGCAAACGCATGAGCACGACTTCGTCTAGCTCGAATCGAAGAGTTCACAAAAAAGTTCGCAAACAAACCACAGGCGCGATTTTCACAAAAAAACCAACGAAAAGTAAACTCCCGTACATGCGTACGGACCGCAACACAAACGAGCAAAGCAATCCACCCAATGCTGAACCGGGAACGTCAAAAAATAATAAGCCAAGACATGCACCCTACATACGCAAAAAGGTTTATAAAAAAACTCTCGGACACAAATTTGACCACAGACTCAGAATCAAGAGCAACACCCACTAGACTCGATATAAGAAAACGAGAAGACTCACGCGACCGACTAGCCGGAACCTCCACCAACCAGAACCCAGAAGACACACCCCCATACGGCCAATTCCTCCGAGATGTGGAATTTCTACCTTTGACTTACAATAAACACATTACAGAAATAAACGCTGACATATTGAAACAAAAAGACAATCTAGCACACTGCATTTCAGCAGACTTTAAAGCTTCACTAGGTGTCGCGGATCGGATGGTGAAACAAGGACTGATACAACGTAAACAACTTCTAGCCATGAAACCCGAAGTGACAGACATTATTACAGTCCAATATATAAATAAACTTCTTTTTTTGACCTCATCGATTCTTATGTAGGATGTTTTTTGGTTTCTCAGGTTAGTAACAACTCTTCAATTTAACGTTTCGACCCTGAAGAGGGCCCTTCTCAGAACTAAAATATTTATTTATATAATACAACAAAAAATATTAATATCAAATTTCAATTACAATAATACTTACAAATAGCAACATTTTCATTACAAATTATACGGCTAGTTGACAACAATGTAGGAGAGACTTGAAATTGACGACACGATCTATGACAAGACGATATAATAGGTTAGAATTCGGCTTATACTCAATAATATATATTATATGAATTTTGCTCATTAAAAACACTGGTTTCGTCCACTTACATTTATCCGGGTCTTTTGGCATCATAGCAAAGTGGATCTCTAATTTTTCGCCGGGAGATCACAATAGATAACATTAAATAAAACGACACGGCCGTCAGTCGTTAATTCTAGAAGACCGGAAAAACAACAAACAGCTTCCAGTAAATAGCCAATAAGTGATCGAACCGAATCGATGTTAGTAGTCAGACATTGATTGGTGTGCCGTACGGCGGCAGTTTATGAATGGGCATATTTCAAATTATGTTAGGTCGACTCTCAACTTCAATAACCATTGTTGCATTTGACTCAATTTACAGTAACAATCCAATCAGACGCAGCATAGGTCATGTTGTAACTATTCATGTCAATTATCAATAATAAAAAAAAAAATAAAAACTGTTAAGAAATCTGTTAAAAAACGAAACATTTCGCATTGGAATCCAAACTACATACTACTCTGGTGTTATCACCATTATAAACTTTATGAGCTTGTACCTTCCCATGGCAAGCCTACAGAAGACCGAAATATGTTGCACATAGATTATCCACGTCACTCCGTAAGTTAATGCTAGTTTTGTCTTCAACAATGTTACACATCTCGTGAACAAGCCTTTTCTTTTGGTTTTGGACTTTTGTTAAGATTTTAGTGTTATCATAGTTAAACTGATGGTCTTTTTCTATCTTATGTTTTGCTAAAGCAGTGTGTTCCGTAGCTTTACGTGTTACATTTTTATTATGTTCAGACAATCTAGTTTTAAGCCATCTTTCAGTTTGGCCAATGTATGACGCTTCACAACCATCACAAGGGATTCTGTAGACCAAGTTCGATAGGAAAGGTTTAGGTGTTTTATCTTTAAGCGGGTTGAACAACCGTGACAAATCATTTACATTTTTGTAAGTGCAGGATACATTAAACGGTTTCAAAGATCTAGATACTGCCTGTGAAAGGCCTTTAACGAAAGGGAAGCAAAATCTCGAAGCTAATTTGTTTGACAATAAATCATCTGGTGGGTCGCTAACTGACCTTTCACTTAGTGTCTTCAGACGTTTTAGTATTTGAGTATCTATAAAATCATCAGGGTAGTTGTTTTCCTGTAGCACTTCACGTACCAAACGTAAATTATTTAAATGAAACGATGGGTCCGATAATAATACGCTCCGATCAACTAGTCCATAAATAACACCTATCTTTTGATTGACTGTATGGTGTGAATGAAAGTGAAGATATTTTCTAGACCATGTAGGTTTATGGTACCAATCCGTAAGAATGCCATCTATAATGATAATTGACATGAATAGTTACAACATGACCTTTGCTGCGTCTGATTGGATTGTTACTGTAAATTGAGTCAAATGCAACAATGGTTATTGAAGTTGAGAGTCGACCTAACGTAATTTGAAATATGCTCATTCATAAACTGCCGCCGTACGGCACACCAATCAATGTCTGACTACTAACATCGATTCGGTTCGATCACTTATTGGCTATTTACTGGAAGCTGTTTGTTGTTTTTCCGGTCTTCTAGAATTAACGACTGACGGCCGTGTCGTTTTATTTAATTTTATCTATTGTGATCTCCCGGAGAAAAATTAGAGATCCACCTTGCTATGATGCCAAAAGACCCGGATAAATGTAAGTGGACGAAACCAGTGTTTTTAATGAGCAAAATTCATATAATGTATATTATTGAGTATAAGCTGAATTCTAACCTATTATATCGTCTTGTCATAGATCGTGTCGTCAATTTCAAGTCTCTCCTACATTGTTGTCAACTAGCCGTATAATTTGTAATGAAAATGTTGCTATTTGTAAGTATTATTGTAATTGAAATTTGATATTATTATTTTTTGTTGTATTATATAAATAAATATTTTAGTTCTGAGAAGGGCCCTCTTCAGGGTCGAAACGTTAAATTGAAGAGTTGTTACTGACCTGAGAAAACAAAAAACATCCTACATTATTACAGTCACATACCCACGACGCATAATCTATAATTTGGTAACAAAAGAACATCACTACGACAAACCTACGAAGGAAGTCATGTACAAGATACTAGCCAAACTAAAAACAGCACTTATCAAAGAAGGAGTGAAATCAGTATCAATATTAAGACTAGGTTGCGGCCTAGACGAACTTAGCTGGGACATAATTAGTCGTATGATCCGTTATATACAGGGTGAGGCGTTTAAAGCGACCCAGGCAATTTCCGTCCAAACAAAGAGAGATATGAAAAAATGTTTCAGACACCACTTACATGGTTTCGAGGGGGACACAAGATAGTGCTTTCGAATGTTTTCCAAAGTCGAAGTATCAAGGTCATTTGAAGGTCAACTCTGGTTTTTCAAATGGAATGGTGTAGTTTTTTTTTTTTTTACGGAAATCGATAGAGCATTTAATTCCAGTTCTAAAAGTACTCGTATACTTATGTCTTAAATTCAAGGGATCATGGAATATTCATGGAAAAAGAAAAATGAAGCGACATGGATTGTTTCTCTCAAGGTATCGTCCCGCGTATGAAATGCACACTGCACAGGCGTTTTTTTTTTTTTTTTTTTCAGTTTAGAAAGAAGTACCGACGATCCGCAAGAATATGCGCCAAAGAATCATCGATGCCTGAGCCAGTGTCAAGGAAGAAACTCTGATAGCCGTTCAACGTTCTTTTATTGGACGCTATCAGAAGTGTATCGACACAAATGGCCATCATTTCGAACATTTGCTGTAGGAGTTTAATGAAAGAATCGTGTCCGCGCAATGTCTACGCCCTTGATTTCAGGTAATGCACAGAACCGATTTATTTTTCGTTTTTAATGAATAATCCCATGATCCCTTGAATTTAAGACATAAGCATACGAGTACTTTTAGAACTGGAATTGAATGCTCTTTCGATTTCTGTAAAAAAAAAATACACCATTCCATTTGAAAAACCGGAGTTGACCTTCAAACGACCTTGATACTTCGACTTTGAAAAACATTCGAAAGCACTATCTTGTGTCCCCCTTAAAACTATGTAAGTGATGCCTGAAACATTTTTTCATATCTCTCTTCGTTTGGAAAAAAATTGCTTGGGTCACTTTAAATGCCTCACCCTGTATTCAAAGACGCAGACATTAAAATCACTATTTGTGTACACGAAAATCCGATATCTCACGAATCAACCCTCGAAATCAACGAACAACCTGACCCAGTAACAGTAACCCCACACCCGACAACAAAACATAACATTACTCGACCAACGGAAGTAGATAACACTACCGATTACACGACGGACACAGACTACTCGTCAGATCCCGAAAACTCAAGATTAACAGAAAGTGACGACACCGACTCACCAATAGACACCTTAGATTCCCGAAACCTACGCAACAATGACTCTCCCACCCCAACCCCCACTGACACCCCACAACATACAGGTATTCGAGATAACGATACCAACGGCACAACTAATGACTTCAACTACTTTATAAATAACCTTGATGACATAATACCTGTAACTAACGTCAAGGAATCAAAAGACGAAATGTTCCTAATAAACGACAACTACGTTCACTGCGTCCCAGCGGACCACCCGTTAGATGACCCATTGGCAAAACAACTGATAGACAAGGGTATGCTGAACAAAAAAACGTTGACAATCCGAACACCACATAAACTAAAAATAGCCCTGACAAAATTCAGAGAAAGATCTATTCTCACACTTACAATCAAAGACAAACGCACAGACAAAGACAATCTAGAAGACTTTCATAACATACTCCTCAACTTGAGACGTATCCTAATATGTAAAAATATAAACTCCTTCACCTTCACAAGAAACAACGTAGGGCTAGGTAGCTTTCAGTGGTCAACGATCAAAAAACTGTTTTATTACATCTTCGCGAATACCAATATCAAAATCACACTCTGCACCGAAGAAATTACCATGCTCGACGAAACGTTACGCCACGAAATAATCAAAGAACACTATGAATCGCTAATTGGAGGACACCAGGGGGTAACAAAGACTTTTAACAGAATAAGAGAAAAATACGTCTGGCCAAATCTCAAAACTCAAATACAAAACTTTATCAAAGCTTGCGATAGCTCCCTAAGAAAAAAATTAGTCAGAATCCAGACCAAGTTACCGATGATAATCACAGATACACCAGCGGACGCTTTTGATAAAGTAGCACTCGACATTGTAGGGCCACTTCCTATCACGAAATCCAACAACCAATATCTGTTAACGATCCAATGCAACCTCACTAAATTCCTAGACGCAATACCACTTCCTAATGCTACTGCTCAAACAATAGGCATAGCTTTCGCCAGAGAATACATTACGCGCTACGGAGCTCCGCGAACAATACTGACGGACCAAGGACAGAACTTTATGAGTACCACAATCGAACAAATTAGCGAACTCTAAGATCAAACAAGTTCGAACAACTGCCTACCGCCCACAATCGAACGGATCACTAGAACGTAGTCACCTCGTACTCACCGAACATATCAAACACTACACAAACATTGGCAAAGACTGGGACGAATACATTCGCTTTGCAATCTTCTGCTACAACACAGCTAAACACGAAGGCACAAACTTCACCCCACACAATCTCATTTTTGGAAAAGAAGCACGCCTACCGACAGACAAAACACCAACCAATGCAACAACAAATACGTACAACACCTTCATTCTCGACCTAATAACAAATATGCACGACATACGAAAACAAGCGGCAACGAACCTAAAAGAAGCCAAACGGAAATCAAAAACATACTACGACAGGCTAATTAACCCACAAACCTTTGAAGCCGGACAAAAAGCCTTCCTATTAAACGAAACACGCTCAAAATTCGACGACCATTACGAAGGTCCGTACATTATCAAACAAATAATTGACAATATCAACGCAGAAATTTACATTACGCCGAACAGAACAAAAATAGTTCACCTAAACAAATTGAAGTTAGCACACACACGAGACTAACACGACAAATAATTACAGTTACGGCACGACACTCGAGAACGATAGAAACCAACCTTACACCTTGATACCGTTCACAACAAACCCGACCATACACAGAAACAAAACCCGAAAAACCCACCTCCCATACAGGACAACCGCAAAATCACACCCGCTGGAACCAATAAAATATTACGATTAAAAACGGGAAAGTTTTTCGCTACGCTCTTCTAATTTTAACGACAATATTATAACGTCATTAGACTTATATGCCAATTACTTATACCGGGAAGTTATTTGGAAGCCGAACGATGACTACATTATAGCTCGACCAACACACGCTCGCGTTGCGTTCGTGAGCTTCTACTCGCTCCAAGTGACTGCCATCTCGACTCGCCCGGCGCCTGGCTCACACTATGGATGAGCGTGGCCTTGACGACAGGCGCCGGGCGAATCGAGTTGGTAGTCACTGGCAGCGAGTAGAAGCTCACGTACGCAACGCGAGTGTCCGTTGGTCGAGCTATAGTGTGGTCATCGTTCGGCTTCCAAATAACTTCCCGGTATATATACTCATTATAAACTTGATTTGGGTAAGCGATCGTCGATCTTTGTTACCGACAATCGGATGGCTGCAATTTGCCGTCGTGCGATGGCGCCACTGCCGAATGTTACCGATATTCCGATGGTAAGGATCGAGAATCCTGCATTGCCGATCTCCGCTTACCGACAATCTGATGGTTGCGATTTGCCGTCATGCGATGGCGCCACTATGGATTATCGATCCTTAGTTACCGATAATCCGATGGTGACGATCCGATCATTAGTTATCGATAATCCGATGGTAACGATCCGATCATTAGTTAGCTATAGTCTGATGGCTGCAATTTTCCTGCAATTTTTCGTCTTGCGATGGCGCCACTAAGGATTCGCTTTCGAATCATGGTAACGATTACCGATCTTTTTTTTTTTCTTACCGACAATCGATCCAAGATGGCTGAAATATCTAATTCTAAGCTGATATATATACGAATTATACTAGCTGAAAAATGCTTGAAGAGTGACAGGGTGTTATATATATATGCAATCAATGACGCGAATTATCTGATAATATATGCGTTTATTTGTTATGTCTCAAGTCTAACCTATTCTTAAATACAACAATTTCAATAATAATAATAATAATAACGGCCGTAACATTTATCCCTCATCTGTATTTATCATCATTCCCTATGAGAATGGGATCTGAAAATAGAAAAAGTGAGCTTAGATGTGTCATAATGATTCCTCAATGATAAATCATACACACTATTCTTCTTCAGACGCATTCTGTATATCTTGATCATATTCGCCCTCGCTACCGCTATCCAGTCTTTCGTCTATTCGATCCCGAAGAACCATAGAGACTGCATAATCTTCGGAATTCGGGTAATAATGTTCATCACGCGCCTTCTTAAACCACCAACAGCGAATATCGTGGTCTATCTGAAGCTTTGCCTGGACACCATTAATTGTTAACACGGCACCATCCACACAACGCCTGGTTACATATGGCTTCAGCTGTGGATCAACCAAGTCATCAAGACTAGGAGCATTACCCCATTCCACAGGAGTCGCCCAATCATATCGTGCGTGAATTCCTTGAACAAATACATAATCAACTTAGCAATTCTAAAATAACAATATTGTATCCAGACATCGGGCTCTACTTACGATTGCGCATGTTTGCGGAATTATGAGCCATCACATCGATATCTTTCCCCATCATCTCGTCTATTCGATACCGAAGAACATTGGCGATTGCATAATCTTCAGGATTAGGGTAAGCCTGATAATGATCCACCCTCCTAAACCACCAACAGCGAATATTGTTGTCTATTCGGAGGCCAGCCTGGATACCATTAATTGTTATTAAGGCTCGATCCACACGTCGTCTGATTACATATGGTTCTAGTTGTGTATTAATCAATGCACCAAGATGAGAATCATTACCCCACTCCACAGGGGTTGCCCAATTGTATCGTGAGGAAACGTCTGGAATAGAACACAAGATTAACTTAGCACTTGTAAAATAATATCATATGAAGACATCAGGCTCTACTTACAATAGTATATGCTTGCACGATTACCAGCCATCACGTTCAGGGATTTTCCTTTGATTCTATGAACTTGCACTATTCGCCGATCTTTTCAGACTGAAAATTGTCTTTTTCGTCTTAAACTAACCAGGCAGGGGTTAGGTTGCATCCTGTTTGCTGCATACCATCCCCAAAATAAAATCAAACTCAACCAACCAGAGAACAGCTCTCAAAGACACCACCTCGGCTCATAAAAGCCGGCAAGTCCCAAAGGATCGAGCAATAAATATCATTCAGAAGTTTTTCACTATACTTTCGTCGCTCGAAAAACGCTAGAATTCTGCAAACACGAAGATTGCATGCAATAATCAAAAGATACCACCTAGGCCCATAAAAATCGACAAATCTCAAAGGATCAAGCAATAAATATCATTCAGAAGTTTTTCACACCCTCTTGCCGCTCAAAACGTTAGAAGTTTGTGAAGACACAGATCGCAATAATCAAACGAGCACACCTCGGCCTATAAAAATCGTGCATAATCTTCAGGATCCTGGTAATACCGATAATTATCCACCTTCCTCAACAACCAACAGTGAATATTGTTGTCTATTTGAAGCCTTGCCTGGATACCATTCTTTGTTATCAAGACAGCATTCACACGTTGCCTGGCTGTATATAGTTTTAGCTGTGTATCAACCAATCCACCAAGATGAGGATCATTATTCCATTCTACAGGGGTTTTTTCAGTCATATTGCGCATAAAATCCTCGAATATAACACATGATTAACTTGGTAATTGTCAAATAATATCATATAAAGATATCAGGCCCTACTTACGGTGGTGCATATTTGCGAGATTACGAGCCATCACGTTCAACGATTTTCCTATGATTCTATGAACTTTCACTATTCACCGATCTTCTTTCAAAAACTGGAAGTTGTCTTCTTTTCTCAAACTGATCAGGCGCGTGGGTTGCATCCTATTGGCTGTATACCACAAAAAAGAATCAACCCCAGCCAAACAGTTATCAAAATACTCCGCCACAGATAAAATCGGCAAGTCTCAATGGATAGAGCGATAAAATGTCATTCAGATTATGAATTGGTTGAGTTGAATAAAAAACAATGAAATTGTGATTACATTTGCAGGGTGATGCTAATAATGCTTATAGCTTATGTAATAGAGTCGTGTTCCCCACCACCATTCCTCAGTCATTTGCCTGTTATCGAAAAAATCGGATTCGTCGGTGGACATCATCCCATGGTTGGTGATTAGCTCTAGCTGTTGCAAAAAAAAAAAAAAAAAAAAAAAAAAAAAAGCTCGGTTGAGCCACTTGTCATCCATACCCTCCTTCAAAACGAATCTTCTTGAATCCATTCAGGTGTACAACCCACGACAAACAGATTCAAACATGTCCATTGAATGATCAAATATATTGGATATAATATTAGAATCAAATGAAATTCTGTTGGTCCAAAGTATAAAGGCCGAGGTCCACCAGCCGGCAGCGAACGGCGGTGACCGGCCGAAAACAGTGATTCACATTCAAAACACGAACCAAATCTAACTTTAACGCCAGATTTGGTCGATGTATGGGATGTGAACCACTGCTTTGCCGTTTGCCACCGCTCGCTGCCGGCTAATGGGTTTCAGCCTTAACTGGAAGCATTGCCGGGAAATAGAAATCTATAATACAAGTACTTACTATGATATTCCCATAGGTGTTACGTCATGAATAAATGTTATGTAAAAGATGCGAATCACTAGTTAGATGCGTTGACATTCTGATCTCGAATTGGTAGAGTTCTATGTTTGTTACCGAGTCTTAAATAGATAGTTCTTCGAGGTGTTGTCTAACTCTTATCTATCGATGTAAATGCGTTTTATCAGTCGCCACTATGCGGAGGTGAGATAAATGATCAACGATTTTACTTTCAATTAACAATATTCATTCAACAATCCGTCGGAAATTTTGGTTGTTAATCTCGCGCATAAATGCCAATTAACTTTAGTTTGCAATTTTGATAGTTATACAGGGTGTATCACCTCATGTGTTCAGAATTGGAGGGACTCAGTCGACGCGAAGCCACGTCTCTATAGCCAATCAACAAACAAGAGATTTTCGTAGAGCGAAATTCTCACGAGAATAGAAGATACAATTTCTTGGGTTTGGAAAAAAAATGTCAACAACGACTATTAATATTTGTATTGATAGAGAGGGCAGACAATTCGAGGCGTATGTGTCAGCGTCAGAGTGAATAAGTACTTATAACAAGCACATTGAATCGTTGTTGACATTTTTCCTACACCAAGAAATTGTATCCTCTATTCTTGTGAGAAGGGATACCATGCTCATAATAACAACATGCCGACTTACCTCTCTGTCCCGAATATTTCACACCACCGAGTAGTAAAATTAGAAAACTTGCGACAATGCTTCTACCTAAGGAAAAATATGTTCTTCACTATCGTAATTTGAAACAGTGCATCAAATTTGGTTTAAAGCTGACGAAAGTGCACAGAATTCTAAGGTTCGCACAATCACCATGGTTAAAATCATACATAGATCTCAATACAAATATGCGAAAGCAATCGAAAACGAATTTGAGAAGAATTTCTACAAGCTTATGAATAACGCTGTATTTGGCAAGACCATGAAGAATGTGCGTAACCATAAGAACGTGAAACTAATCACGAAGTGGGAGGGTAGGGGCGGTGCACGTGCTCCCATTGCAAGGCGAACATTTCATAGTTGTACCATATTTTCTGAAGATATGGTGATTATTCAGCTAAGTCGAACCACTGTATATTTCAATAAGCCCATCTACATTGGTGCTGCTATTCTCGATCTTTCGAAAATATTTCTATACAACTTCCACTATGATTATGTAAAAAAGAATTTTTCAAGTACCGAATCAAAATTCATGTATACCGATACAGATAGCCTGATATATCAATTTACTGTTCCAAATATCTATGAAATCATCAAGCGTGATGTTGCGACAATGTTCGATACATCAGACTATCCGACGGATAATACCTACGACATTCCCCTGTTGAATAAAAAACGCCTTGGTCTGATGAAGGATGAGAATAATGGAAAAATTATGACCGAATTTATCGGCTTGCGAGCAAAACTCTATACATTCAGAACTCGTCGCGATACCGACAAGAAACGTGCAAAGGGTGTAGAAGGCTCGACATTAAAATCTATCACGTTTGATGATTACAAACGATGCCTTTTCGACTATCAAAATTTGGCTGAGCAACAGTGTGTGATAAGAAGTAGTCGACATACAGTTAGCACTATTCTACAGAATAAGTTAGCTCTAAGCTGGTGTGACGATAAGCGAAAGTTGATACCCGGTAGAACTGATACTTTACCCTGGGGTTACCAAGATCCTGCAAACTTGTAAATTTCTCACATTTTCTCACATTTTCTCAAAAAATTTCCCATCTACTTTACACGCAAATGTGAGAAAATGTGAGAAAATGTGAGAAAATGTGAGAAAGTGTGTGTGTGTGTGTGTGTGTGTGTGTGAAAACATTTTTCCACAATGATCATGTAAGCTGGCATTAAGATTGAGGGGAATGAAGAAACAAAATGTAAATATGTTGATAATAAGTTTATTCATGACAATTATATTACACATCCGATTTATTTATCCAACTATTATGTGAATTTACGATAGAAGACTTAAAATTTTTGACGAGAAAAATTTATCCGGCGTCCCGGGAATCGAACCCGAGCCTACTGGCTGCCAATCCGGGGGCTTATACCCACTAGACCACCTGGCCGCCTTCAAATTTTCTCTCGTCAATTTCAAGTCTAGTTAGTGTACACAGTTTGTAGTATATTTACATTCGTCGGATGCGTACATGTTTAACTCTTATGAGTGAGTGAGTGAGCACACGGGCTCACTTACACTTGTTAGGTAAGACTTACGTCTTTACGTACCTATTATTTTTATTGGTTATATTTTTAATTAAATATAACCAATACCACTGAAGGTGGTGTAAATTCATCGAAGAAATGATTTTACGATAGAAGACTTAAAATTTTTGACGAGAAAAATTTATCCGGCGTCCCGGGAATCGAACCTGCTGAATTGGCAGCCAGTAGGCTCGGGTTCGATTCCCGGGACGCCGGATAAATTTTTCTCGTCAAAAATTTTAAGTCTTCTATCGTAAAATCATTTCTTCGATGAATTTACACCACCTTCAGTGGTATTGGTTATATTTAATTAAAAATATAACCAATAAAAATAATAGGTACGTAAAGACGTAAGTCTTACCTAACAAGTGTAAGTGAGCCCGTGTGCTCACTCACTCACTCATAAGAGTTAAACATGTACGCATCCGACGAATGTAAATATACTACAAACTGTGTACACTAACTAGACTTGAAATTGACGAGAGAAAATTTGAAGGCGGCCAGGTGGTCTAGTGGGTATAAGCCCCCGGATTGGCAGCCAGTAGGCTCGGGTTCGATTCCCGGGACGCCGGATAAATTTTTCTCGTCAAAAATTTTAAGTCTTCTATCGTAAATTCACATAATAGTTGGATAAATAAATCGGATGTGTAATATAATTGTCATGAATAAACTTATTATCAACATATTTACATTTTGTTTCTTCATTCCCCTCAATCTTAATGCCAGCTTACATGATCATTGTGGAAAAATGTTTTCACACACACACACACACACACACACACACTTTCTCACATTTTCTCACATTTTCTCACATTTTCTCACATTTGCGTGTAAAGTAGATGGGAAATTTTTTGAGAAAATGTGAGAAAATGTGAGAAATTTACAAGTTTGCAGGATCTTGGTAACCCCAGGGTAAAGTATCAGTTCTACCGGGTATCAACTTTCGCTTATCGTCACACCAGCTTAGAGCTAACTTATTCTGTAGAATAGTGCTAACTGTATGTCGACTACTTCTTATCACACACTGTTGCTCAGCCAAATTTTGATAGTCGAAAAGGCATCGTTTGTAATCATCAAACGTGATAGATTTTAATGTCGAGCCTTCTACACCCTTTGCACGTTTCTTGTCGGTATCGCGACGAGTTCTGAATGTATAGAGTTTTGCTCGCAAGCCGATAAATTCGGTCATAATTTTTCCATTATTCTCATCCTTCATCAGACCAAGGCGTTTTTTATTCAACAGGGGAATGTCGTAGGTATTATCCGTCGGATAGTCTGATGTATCGAACATTGTCGCAACATCACGCTTGATGATTTCATAGATATTTGGAACAGTAAATTGATATATCAGGCTATCTGTATCGGTATACATGAATTTTGATTCGGTACTTGAAAAATTCTTTTTTACATAATCATAGTGGAAGTTGTATAGAAATATTTTCGAAAGATCGAGAATAGCAGCACCAATGTAGATGGGCTTATTGAAATATACAGTGGTTCGACTCAGCTGAATAATCACCATATCTTCAGAAAATATGGTACAACTATGAAATGTTCGCCTTGCAATGGGAGCACGTGCACCGCCCCTACCCTCCCACTTCGTGATTAGTTTCACGTTCTTATGGTTACGCACATTCTTCATGGTCTTGCCAAATACAGCGTTATTCATAAGCTTGTAGAAATTCTTCTCAAATTCGTTTTCGATTGCTTTCGCATATTTGTATTGAGATCTATGTATGATTTTAACCATGGTGATTGTGCGAACCTTAGAATTCTGTGCACTTTCGTCAGCTTTAAACCAAATTTGATGCACTGTTTCAAATTACGATAGTGAAGAACATATTTTTCCTTAGGTAGAAGCATTGTCGCAAGTTTTCTAATTTTACTACTCGGTGGTGTGAAATATTCGGGACAGAGAGGTAAGTCGGCATGTTGTTATTATGAGCATGGTATCCCTTCTCACAAGAATAGAGGATACAATTTCTTGGTGTAGGAAAAATGTCAACAACGATTCAATGTGCTTGTTATAAGTACTTATTCACTCTGACGCTGACACATACGCCTCGAATTGTCTGCCCTCTCTATCAATACAAATATTAATAGTCGTTGTTGACATTTTTTTTCCAAACCCAAGAAATTGTATCTTCTATTCTCGTGAGAATTTCGCTCTACGAAAATCTCTTGTTTGTTGATTGGCTATAGAGACGTGGCTTCGCGTCGACTGAGTCCCTCCAATTCTGAACACATGAGGTGATACACCCTGTATAACTATCAAAATTGCAAACTAAAGTTAATTGGCATTTATGCGCGAGATTAACAACCAAAATTTCCGACGGATTGTTGAATGAATATTGTTAATTGAAAGTAAAATCGTTGATCATTTATCTCACCTCCGCATAGTGGCGACTGATAAAACGCATTTACATCGATAGATAAGAGTTAGACAACACCTCGAAGAACTATCTATTTAAGACTCGGTAACAAACATAGAACTCTACCAATTCGAGATCAGAATGTCAACGCATCTAACTAGTGATTCGCATCTTTTACATAACATTTATTCATGACGTAACACCTATGGGAATATCATAGTAAGTACTTGTATTATAGATTTCTATTTCCCGGCAATGCTTCCAGTTAAGGCTGAAACCCATTAGCCGGCAGCGAGCGGTGGCAAACGGCAAAGCAGTGGTTCACATCCCATACATCGACCAAATCTGGCGTTAAAGTTAGATTTGGTTCGTGTTTTGAATGTGAATCACTGTTTTCGGCCGGTCACCGCCGTTCGCTGCCGGCTGGTGGACCTCGGCCTTTATACTTTGGACCAACAGAATTTCATTTGATTCTAATATTATATCCAATATATTTGATCATTCAATGGACATGTTTGAATCTGTTTGTCGTGGGTTGTACACCTGAATGGATTCAAGAAGATTCGTTTTGAAGGAGGGTATGGATGACAAGTGGCTCAACCGAGCTTTTTTTTTTTTTTTTTTTTTTTTTTTTTTGCAACAGCTAGAGCTAATCACCAACCATGGGATGATGTCCACCGACGAATCCGATTTTTTCGATAACAGGCAAATGACTGAGGAATGGTGGTGGGGAACACGACTCTATTATATAATTAGCATCACCCTGCAAATGTAATCACAATTTCATTGTTTTTTATTCAACTCAACCAATTCATAATCTGAATGACATTTTATCGCTCTATCCATTGAGACTTGCCGATTTTATCTGTGGCGGAGTATTTTGATAACTGTTTGGCTGGGGTTGATTCTTTTTTGTGGTATACAGCCAATAGGATGCAACCCACGCGCCTGATCAGTTTGAGAAAAGAAGACAACTTCCAGTTTTTGAAAGAAGATCGGTGAATAGTGAAAGTTCATAGAATCATAGGAAAATCGTTGAACGTGATGGCTCGTAATCTCGCAAATATGCACCACCGTAAGTAGGGCCTGATATCTTTATATGATATTATTTGACAATTACCAAGTTAATCATGTGTTATATTCGAGGATTTTATGCGCAATATGACTGAAAAAACCCCTGTAGAATGGAATAATGATCCTCATCTTGGTGGATTGGTTGATACACAGCTAAAACTATATACAGCCAGGCAACGTGTGAATGCTGTCTTGATAACAAAGAATGGTATCCAGGCAAGGCTTCAAATAGACAACAATATTCACTGTTGGTTGTTGAGGAAGGTGGATAATTATCGGTATTACCAGGATCCTGAAGATTATGCACGATTTTTATAGGCCGAGGTGTGCTCGTTTGATTATTGCGATCTGTGTCTTCACAAACTTCTAACGTTTTGAGCGGCAAGAGGGTGTGAAAAACTTCTGAATGATATTTATTGCTTGATCCTTTGAGATTTGTCGATTTTTATGGGCCTAGGTGGTATCTTTTGATTATTGCATGCAATCTTCGTGTTTGCAGAATTCTAGCGTTTTTCGAGCGACGAAAGTATAGTGAAAAACTTCTGAATGATATTTATTGCTCGATCCTTTGGGACTTGCCGGCTTTTATGAGCCGAGGTGGTGTCTTTGAGAGCTGTTCTCTGGTTGGTTGAGTTTGATTTTATTTTGGGGATGGTATGCAGCAAACAGGATGCAACCTAACCCCTGCCTGGTTAGTTTAAGACGAAAAAGACAATTTTCAGTCTGAAAAGATCGGCGAATAGTGCAAGTTCATAGAATCAAAGGAAAATCCCTGAACGTGATGGCTGGTAATCGTGCAAGCATATACTATTGTAAGTAGAGCCTGATGTCTTCATATGATATTATTTTACAAGTGCTAAGTTAATCTTGTGTTCTATTCCAGACGTTTCCTCACGATACAATTGGGCAACCCCTGTGGAGTGGGGTAATGATTCTCATCTTGGTGCATTGATTAATACACAACTAGAACCATATGTAATCAGACGACGTGTGGATCGAGCCTTAATAACAATTAATGGTATCCAGGCTGGCCTCCGAATAGACAACAATATTCGCTGTTGGTGGTTTAGGAGGGTGGATCATTATCAGGCTTACCCTAATCCTGAAGATTATGCAATCGCCAATGTTCTTCGGTATCGAATAGACGAGATGATGGGGAAAGATATCGATGTGATGGCTCATAATTCCGCAAACATGCGCAATCGTAAGTAGAGCCCGATGTCTGGATACAATATTGTTATTTTAGAATTGCTAAGTTGATTATGTATTTGTTCAAGGAATTCACGCACGATATGATTGGGCGACTCCTGTGGAATGGGGTAATGCTCCTAGTCTTGATGACTTGGTTGATCCACAGCTGAAGCCATATGTAACCAGGCGTTGTGTGGATGGTGCCGTGTTAACAATTAATGGTGTCCAGGCAAAGCTTCAGATAGACCACGATATTCGCTGTTGGTGGTTTAAGAAGGCGCGTGATGAACATTATTACCCGAATTCCGAAGATTATGCAGTCTCTATGGTTCTTCGGGATCGAATAGACGAAAGACTGGATAGCGGTAGCGAGGGCGAATATGATCAAGATATACAGAATGCGTCTGAAGAAGAATAGTGTGTATGATTTATCATTGAGGAATCATTATGACACATCTAAGCTCACTTTTTCTATTTTCAGATCCCATTCTCATAGGGAATGATGATAAATACAGATGAGGGATAAATGTTACGGCCGTTATTATTATTATTATTATTGAAATTGTTGTATTTAAGAATAGGTTAGACTTGAGACATAACAAATAAACGCATATATTATCAGATAATTCGCGTCATTGATTGCATATATATATAACACCCTGTCACTCTTCAAGCATTTTTCAGCTAGTATAATTCGTATATATATCAGCTTAGAATTAGATATTTCAGCCATCTTGGATCGATTGTCGGTAAGAAAAAAAAAAAGATCGGTAATCGTTACCATGATTCGAAAGCGAATCCTTAGTGGCGCCATCGCAAGACGGAAAATTGCAGGAGAATTGCAGCCATCAGACTATCAGTAACTAATGATCGGATCGTTCCCATTGGACTATCGGTAACTGATGATCGGATCGGTACCATCGGACTATCGATAACTAATGATCGGATCGTTACCATCGGATTATCGGTAACTAAGGATCGATAATCCATAGTGGCGCCATCGCATGACGACAAATCGCAACCCTCAGATTGTCGGTAAGCGGAGATCGGCAATGCAGGATTCTCGATCTTTACCATCGGAATATCGGTAACAATCGGCAGTGGCGCCATCACACGACCGAAAATTGCAGCCATCCGATTGTCGGTAACAAAGATTGACGATCGCTTACCCAAATCGTTACCATCCGACGGTCGGTAACTTACCCCGCACGGCCGGTAACTTACCATCACAACTCGGCCGGTAAAGAAGTCTTGGTCCAGAACTCTCATATATACACTACTTGTTTCCTCTTACGGGGGGGGGGGGGGGGGGGGGGGGGTTACGTCTGGGTATCACCACCCATACGTTCGCCCATACCTCTGTCCTCTAACTCTTCACACGCTTCCCCCCCTTTTTCCCTCTGCATCTCTACTCCTCTACATCTCTACGTCTCTACTCTTTTTATCTACTTGCTACCTGATCTCCGCGACTTCCCTTCCTACATTTTAGAAAACGCTCGTTGCACACGGCTCTGCCAAATGCAACGAGTCAGCTAAAACCTTTTACCTCACTATTCTAACAACTACTTGATTATCCTTTTTTCGCCTCACTTCTCAACTATACTTGTTACGACATACACCTAACATAACCGAGCCTCCTAAAATATAACCTATTACCAGAGGACCAAACATACATACCATATAAACCTAATACTATAGGATTTAAATAAAACAACTACTTAACTGATATTATTGTTCAATTACCAATCATCTACATCCCTCAGTTATACGTTTGTATATAAAACAGGGCAAGACCCCAATTTAAGAAATTACACGTATTTAGAAAAATTGACAAATCATTTTCACCTGAAAAAAAATTTGGGTCACCGGCTAATTACTTGAACATTTTTTTTTTCCATCAATTTGTTAATAACTTTTTTGAATTGTTAGTATGCAAAATCAATCTCCCGAGGATATTCTACATGCTTGATTTTTTTTTAGACTTATTTCTCATCGAGAAGTATTCAAAATCTGCTCTGAAACATACGTTTGGTGGGACAATAGGTGAAGAACCTCTTTAAATGTTGACAACTTTCAGTTGTGTTTTCGTAGACTGGAAAGTCAATCGCATCAATGAATCGATGAAAAAAAAGTAACATGTTTTTATCGACTGTTATCGATTGTTCCACAGAATTACTTTCCAGTCTTCGAAAACACGAAGGAATATCGTCAAAATTTTAGATAATTCTGATCATTCATTAATATATGAGACGAATCGCTAATGATTGGGTAATACCGGTCGGTATTGTAACATGTCCAGTTGACACAAGGTCGGTCAACTGTGATTGGTCGCCTGAACTCAGGCGATATGCTGGACAACTCGCCGAACTCGCCTGTGACGTCACAAGTGGGGAACGAATCGTATATAAACCGGCGCAGAGTTGACTCCTCAGCGCACTTGTGGTATAGCACCCGGCGACTCACTTAATATTATATTAGTCATCTTGACTAAATAATAACTTAGATTCATTTCATCATATAGCAAATCAGAACATACAAATTTCAGCAAAGATATAAAGGTCTATTATCACTAATAAAAGGGAATAGCATAATTATTAAACCGGGGTTCATTAACTAAATCAGTATTGATACCATATTAGCGCATTCGATCGATCAATTGAGAAAAAGGAAAGATAATTTGATTAGCATAAGTGACATTGTAAATAATTAACGTTAGACTTGTTGAGATTATATGAGCGACTTGAATACTGTCCTAATAGATATTAACAGGTAAACAAGGAGATAGAGTGGGGATACCTTAGTTTATATCCAGATATCCGTTAGGTAATAAGTTTAGTCTATGAGCAAGCACCGTTGTGCTGAGTTCAAATAAAAGCCGATATAGTTTAAATCATATTGCATTATTTCTGATACACCTAACCAAGATTCCTTAACAGGTTATGGGCCCAGGTGACATGTTTTAGTGCATTTTTTTAATCATCGAAATCATTCTTGGTAAGCACCGTATGGCTGAGCCAATTGTGATCGTGTCTGATGATTCGTTGATCGAGAACACCTTGAATCTTTCGAGTGATAGTGAATTGGCTGAGTCGTTTGAGCAAGCACAAGACGTTGAGAACAGTGCTGCGCTTGCTATACAAGACGAATTAAATATGGCGGAAGTGAAAGCATATCACATCCATAAATTTAATGGCAATAACTACCAATTATGGAAGATGCAAATGGAAATTTTTATGGCAGAGAATGAGTTAGGAGGTTACATCCTAGGAACAATCCTTCGTAGAGCACAGAATGCAGCAGAGTAGGATAAGAAGAATATACAGGCAAAAGCCTTTCTAATGCGTGGCTTGGAGTTAGATCAACGGAAATATATGACAGACTGCACAACGGCAGCTCAAATGTGGTCCCGTTTAAAAACAGTTTACGCAGAAAAAAGTGATCAATCGGTACAAATCCTCCTAGATAGATTCATCAACGCCAAAATGGCGGACGATGAGAAGATGTCTGACTTCGTGGCAAGGGTGACGTCACTGGCTCAACGGCTGAAGGAAATGGATCTCGAGCAGAAAACGCCAATGATAATACAAGTGTTTTGAACTACAACAAAACACGTATTGTGTTCCGGAGCCGATACACGGCATCCTCATGAGAGAAGCTGTTGTGTACTCGCCTTAATCTTCTTTTCTCTCTTGCGCCATCTGGCGTTCTTTTTCTATTGATCAACTGAAAGCACGGGAAGATACGCGTCTTCTTTATAGTGGCTCTCATCCAGTAAGATCCTTACCAGGATGCCGTGTATCGGCTCCGGAACACAATCCGTGTTTTGTTGTAGTTCAAAACACTTGCATTGGGTTCCTTAGGCCGATACACGGCATCCTCAAGAGAGATGTGTTTGTTATCTACCCACACGGAACATTCACCACTAATAGATGTCCATTGCACATCTATGATGGATATTTGAGAGCTCCAATGGACATCCACGTGGCACACAATGATGTCCAGTGGATCTCCATTAGAGATCCAAATATCCGTCTTTCAACAGTCTAATGGAGGTCCGCTAGACATCCCCAGAGATCTCTACTAGCGGTTTAGCGGAGGTTCGGTGGATGAAATGTGGATCTCCATTGGACATCTATGAGATATCATTTCAATCGATGTGGACAGGTGTATATATATATTACAATTTGCATACATATGCGTGTGCATATACAGGGTGAGGCGTTTAAAGTGACCCAGGCAATTTCCTTCCAAACGAAAAGAGATATGAAAAAATGTTTCAGACACCACTTACATGGTTTCAAGGGAAACACAAGATAGTGCTTTCGAATGTTTTCCAAATTCGAAGTATCAAGGTCGTTTGAAGGTCAACTCTGGTTTTTCAAATGGAATGGTGTATTTTTTTTACGGAAATCGAAAGAGCATTCAATTCCAGTTCTAAAAGTACTCGTATGCTTATGTCTTAAATTCAAGGGATCATGGGATATTCATTGAAAACGAAAAATAAATCGGTTCTGTGCATTACCTGAAATCAAGGGCGTAGACATTGCGCGGACACGATTCTTTCACTTCTACAGCAAATGTTCGAAATGATGGTCATTTGTGTTGATACACTTCTGATAGCGTCCAATAAAAGAACGTTGAACGGCTATCAGAGTTTCTTCCTTGACACTGGCACAGGCATCGATGATTCTTTGGCGCATATTCTCGCGGGTCGTCGGTAATTCTTTATAAACTACTTCTTTTATGTATCCCCACAAAAAGAAGTCCGGGGAAGTAAGATCCGGGGAACGGGCAGGCCAATGAACAGGTCCTCGACGTCCTATCCGGCGATCAGCATAATCTCGATCTAATATTTCGCGAGCTTGAATTGCAAAATGAGCTGGACATCCATCATGTTGATACCACATATTGGATCGTTCCAGGAGTGGTATGTCTTCGAGCAATGCTGGAAGTACCTGATCCAAAAAATCTCTGTACTTCTGTCCGTTGAGTGTGCCTTCAATTCTTCTGAGTTTCACCGTAAATAAAAAGCATATCGATTTTTTCAGCAATCGTATATCGATCCATTTTTATTCTTATTAATCACAGCAGCAATACTTTAGTGTTGAACTTATGTCGCAATCGATCAAGAAAAATGATGACTTCTAATAACAACGGTTGTCATTAGTAATCAGGCATTTGTTGAGAGAAAAAATGACTCGATAACAACCAGGAATTGTTGGTCGCCAATGGTAACGGTTGCTATCAAGACTCATTGTTTTTCTTGATCGGTTTCAACCGTTTCAACAAGTTCAAGAATAAAGTATTGCTAGTTGCTACTGTGATTAGTAAAAATGAAAATGTATCGGCAATCGATATACGATTGCTGAGAAGGTCGATATAATTTTCATTCACAGTGAAGCGCAAAAAACAAAACGCCTGTGCAGCATGCATTTTATACGCGGAACGATACCCCGAGAGAAACAATCCATGTCGCTTCATTTTTCTTTTTCAATGAATATCCCATGATCCTTTGAATTGAAGACATAAGCATACGAGTACTTTTAGAACTGGAATTGAATGCTCTTTCGATTTCCGTAAAAAAACAAATACACCATTCCATTTGAAAAACCAGAGTTGACCTTCAAATGACCTTGATACTTCGACTTTGGAAAACATTCGAAAGCACTATCTTGTGTCCCCCTTGAAACCATGTAAGTGGTGTCTGAAACATTTTTTCATATCTCTCTTCGTTTGGAAGGAAATTGCCTGGGTCACTTTAAACGCCTTACCCTGTATATTGATCGACTTTAAATTTAAAAAATGGAATCGACAGCTGAAAGTAAGTATAATATTATCATGTATTAGTAATTTATTAATAATAGTTCATGTGATAACAATAAACGAAAGTTTTGTACGGAAATAAACGGAAAATTACAACTTAAAATTTCAAACACGTAGAGAAAAGTTCATGAGTTCTGTAGAGTTCTGCGACCGGACCTATCGGATATTGTAGATGGAACGGTTATTAAATGAAAAAAATCAAAATCAGCTGCTTCTAGCTGCTTTTGTATAATTGGCGCGAGTTCTTGCAATGAAAAACATAGTTTTCTGAATTTTGTATATCGAAAACGCTAAATGTAGAAAAGTAATTCAGATATAAATTGTTGCGATTGGCAATATCTGTTCAGGAGTGTACTAATGTTTATGTTTTTTCATTATTTTTCATTTGTTATTTATTTATTCATTATTTATTATTTATTATTTATTATTATCCAAATATTTTTTGTTCGCGAAAATTGCTCTGAAATGATCATCAGTTACTTTTCATACTATTTACGCACCATTACTCGTATACACTCGTACTGGTATCGAGATTTTTTTCCAGAAAATTTTCCGAATCGACTGACTGTGAGTAATTATTCGTCGGATGACGATGCGTAAACTTTCAAGCAATTTATTGGATAAGAGATTTTCTGTATTCCAATATAATAAATGGATTTATTTTTTACTTTCGACTATTTACTGCACTTCTATTCCTTCATTTAAGAAAAATGATCAATTTTTTGTGAAGTGCTCAACTTCTACAAAGTGGTTTCTACTGGATCCGCCTTTTGGTTTATTCAAATTTTGACTTCGGTTTCGTAATCAGCGCCCCCGAAAACACCCGAGTACTGAATTTTACCTGAATTGAACATACTTTTCGACAAAAATTCAGCCATATTATATCCGCCATTTTGTTTATTCAAATTTTGACTTTGGATTCGTAATCAGCGACCCCAAAAACCCCCGAGTACTGAATTTTACCTGAATTGAACATACTTTTCGAAAAAATTTCAGCCATATTGTATCTGCCATTTTGTTTATTAAAATTTTGACTTCGGATTCGTAATCAGCGACCCCGAAAACCCCCGAGTACTGAATTTTACCTGAATTTGAAACGTTTTCGACTTTTGGCCAGCTTTTTGAGATTTGGCCGCACTGTGTTGCGTCCCTATTCTACGCGATAGAATATAATCCTTCATTTGCTTAGTTGTAGTTTAGAATACTTGATATCATTAAAGACAATTATTAGATTAGGTTTCTTTATATTATTGCTCGTGAATAACCAAATAGCCTGCAAGTTAAGCCATGGCCGATAAAGATACTGTTCGACCTCCGACATCAGAAGTGGGATCCTTGCAGGCTCCAAACGAAAGTTCACAGAGTTCAGTGCGTGAAAATAGTGAAACAGACATTGTGAAAATGATGTTAGAATTACAAAGTAGAAATATGACCGAACTTGTTCGGACATTAAAAGATATAGCTCCGGCGTTGGGAGAGTTTTTTAGGTATATCGGATAAACCGAGTAACTGAGAGGGGAAAAAAAAAAAAAATATAGCTCCGGCGCGATCGACAAAGATGTTCTTTCCTGAGTTCAACCCTGACAGAGAAGATACCGACGCACGGGCATGGTGCGGAACTGTCGATCTATGCCTCGAAGAACAGTCGATTCAAGGAAGTTCGCTAATCATAGAATTGAGCAAGGCGTTGAAAGGTAGCGCCTCAGCGTGGTTTTCACAAGTGGGGTATTCGGGAATGGACTGGGTTCAATTCAAAGAGATTTTCTTGGCTTGATACGATTCCGTGGAAACACCGGCCGCTGTATTAATTCGAGTGAACAGTGGAAAGCCGAAAGACGGCGAGTGCCTGTCTGCTTATGCCGGTAGACTAGTGACGTTGCTAACTACGCGTTGGCAATCGTTGACCATAGAGCAGATCGCTGTTGCTACGGTGCTTGCTCACTGCGTGCAAAGTGATCAACAGTTGCAGCGACTTGCATTTACAACCGACATCGATTTAAGGAGTGCATTGCAGCAAGAATTGATGGCCAATGCCTATCGTAAAAGACCCGCCAGCTCTGAGAATAAAGATCAGAGGTTCAATAACAGCAAGAAACCAAAAATAAGTTGTTTAACGTGTGGAGAGATCGGGCATAAATCTGCTGAGTGTTACCATCGAAGAAAAGAGGAGGGTAAGCCAAATATGGGTAACAACACACCAAATAGGAGGCCTGTGACTTGTTTCAAGTGCGGCAAGACGGGTCACATTGCACCCCAATGTAAGAAGACAACAGACGAAAATGACAACTCTTCAATGGAAAAGCGGGTCAACACATGCACCATCGCATCTGTAACGTCTGATCTGACCCAATCCGGTGAGAAGTATCTATTTTGTTTTGATTTTGGTGCCGAATGCTCTCTGATAAAAGAGTTCGTAGCTTATAAGTTTTCCGATAAACGTATGCAATTACTGGTGGCTTTACTTGGTATTGGAGGATCTCGTGTTACTAGTAATTTACAAATATTGACTCCAGTCACTATTCCCAAGAAAAGTTCGCCAATGGTGGTAATACGGCCCAGTACTGGTTCAGACCAGGCAGTCAAACCTCATCAGCCATGACTGAGCCAGTAATGGCCCAGTATTGGTTCCTAAAATAGCCGAGTGCCGGCCCTGACTCCTAACCAAGAATCGGTATCCGAAGCTATGCCATTATCGGGCCAATATTGGCATACCGGTGCCAGAAATATCCACCAGTACCGGCCCTAACTCGATAAATGAGAAACATTGGCCGGAGCTCCACCACTACTGGGTCAATCTTGACGTGCCATTGCCAAACGTATGTCCCAGTAACGGCCCCGACCTTGTTTCCGCACACCCAGGCTATGGCGAATGAGACAGGACCGCGCCGCACTGAGGCCGGCGCGTCCGAACATTGGCTCACACGCGATAGCCTGCACCGCCGAGCCTCAGTGTGAGATGGTCAGCCACTACTGGGCCAATTGGCGTGCCATTGCCAAACGTATGTACCAGTACTGGCTTTGACCTTGTTTCCGCACACCCAGGCTATGGCGAATGAGCCAGGACCGGGCCGCACTGGGGCCGGCGCGTTCGAACATTAGCTCACACGCGATAGCCTGCACCGCCGAGCCTCAGTGTGAGATGGTCAGCCACTACTGGGCCAATTGCCGCACACCCAGGCTATAGCGAATGGCTCCACTTCTAGGTAGCGTGTAGTGGCGCTAGTGTCATTCTACACTGTTTCTGTCCGCATTAAATTGGCACAGACCGAGTACGCTAGTATACAGAAATACAGAGATCAGATCTAGAGTGTAGACATGTCGACTGCGTACTATCATGTAAAAAAGCGCCGCGAGTCAAAACGAAGGCGAATCTCATCATTCTCCGACAGTTCTACCAGCGATGGAGCTGCATCGTCAAAAATTCCGCATTTGTCTCCGGACAATACCACAGCCTCAGAAAATCAAAATCAGCTGATCGACAGTGCTACCGTACCCAAGAATCCACGTTTCTCACCGGAGATACCCGATCTTCCTTTGGAATTCGATACTTCCAGCGAACAGTCATTTAGTTCTTTTGTGTCTGATGAAGGTACAGTGACGGACAACAATGATGACCTTCACAATGGCAATTGTGATAGTGGTGAAGGAAACGGTTGTGTGGATTCAGAGGATCGCAGTTTACCCGTCGATCAATTAGAGAAGTCTTCAGCAGGAAAAAGTTTAAAAAAAAAAATAAGAACTTGGACCTTGAAAAATATAGGTACTCTAAAAAATACTGTAGTCTCCGAACTTCTTTGTATTCTACGAAGCGAGGGTTACGTTACTTTCCCAAAAACTGCGGCTGCGTTATTGAACACGAAATCCGATTTCATCGTGCAGCCGATGCTAAGCAGTAGAAAAACTACAGGAAGTTACGTGTATTTCGGGATACAATGTTGCTCGGAAAAGCGAATTTCACCGGAGATTTTTAAACAGGATAAAATTCGTGTATTAGTCAACATTGATGGATTGCCATTATACAATAGTTCGCTCCAACAGTTTTGGCCAATTCTAATCCAAATATATGACACGAAATATGTCTGTCGCCCCATGGTTGTAGCGTTATATCTTGGCAACTCAAAGCCAGATTCGGTAGATGAATTTCTGAATGATTTTGTTTAAGGTGGTTCTCCACCTACAGTCCCACCAAACGTGGGTTTCAGAGCAGATTTTGAGTACTTCTTGATGGGGAAAAAATCCGAAAAAAATCAAGCATGTAGAAGATCTTCGGGAGATTGATTTTGCATAATAATAATTCAAAAAAGTTATTAACAAATTGATGGAAAAAAAAACTGTTCAAGAAATCAGCCGATGACAAAACTTTTTTTTTAGGTGAGAATTATTTTTTAATTTTTCTGAATATGTATGAATTTTTTCAGAATTTTGGTAAATCTTTGAAAATTGCGTTTTTTCATACTTGACAAAACGCGATTTTCAAAGATTTACCAAAATTCTGAAAAAATTCATACATATTCAGAAAAATTAAAAAATAATTCTCACCTAAAAAAAAAGTTGGGTCATCGGCTAATTTCTTGAACAGTTTTTTTTTCCATCAATTTGTTAATAACTTTTTTGAATTATTATTATGCAAAATCAATCTCCCGAAGATCTTCCACGTGCTTGATTTTTTTCAGATTTTTTCCCCATCGAGAAGTACTCGAAATCTGCTCTGGAACCCACGTTTGGTGGGACTGTAGGTGGAGAACCACCTTAAGAGTCAAACACGTTGATTGCGGAAGGATTAATGATAAGAAACAAAAAATACTCGTTCGAAATAACTGCATTTGTATGCGATACGCCTGCAAGAGCATTTATCAAGTGTTGCAAAAGCCACACCAGATTTTATAGTTGTGAACGTTGCGAAATCAAAGGTATGACTATAGAGTCCCATAGAGTTTATTGTCAGACGGATTGTGCAAGACGTACAGGAGAGTCATTTAGAAACAAAAGACAGCCACAGCACCTTCTAGATAATTGTATATCACCGCTGTCACTCATAATAAATTTCGATCCAGTCAGCCAGGTTGTTCTCGATGAATTGCATCTTCTTCATTTCGGCGCTATGAAGGCACTATTAGAAAAGTGGATGAAGGGAAAGAAATGTATATCTTGGCGACAACGCGAGCTCTTGCAGGAGTTATTAGAAACGTCATCGTCTGGCATTCCCAAAGAATTTCAAAGAAAAAAATTCAACCTAGACGACTGCTCTAACTGGAAAGCGACGCAATATCGGTTTTTTCTATTGTACTGTGGACCTGTCATTTTGCATAATATTTTACCGGAAGACAAATTTCGACACTTTCTTCTCCTGTCCACGGCATGCCGTGTTCTGTGCAGTGAAGAGCTCGCGGTCAGATATTCGGAGTATGCGGGTAAACTACTACTGAAATATTTCAACCTTATGCCAACTATATATGGTCCAGGATCACAAGTGATGAATTGTCACAATCTTATTCATTTGGCCGATGATGTTAAGCGAATGAAGGCTCCCCTCAGCCACTATTCAGCATATCCGTTCGAAAATTGTTAAGGGTTTGTAAAAAAGCTGATACGTACACCAAATAAACCTCTCGTTCAAGTGGTGAGACGTTTAGCCGAGCTAGAAGCAGGACGAGATATGGTAGTACGACTCCATCCGCTCATAACGGGCTGTGTGCCAAGGAAGAATATCGACATGGATAAAGCTAAAAGGTTGAACAAAAATTATTTCCATCAAATTGACGTTAAAGGTGTCACTGTTAGTGTGGCAAGACCCGATAATGTAGTCAAATTGATGAATGGTGACATTGTAAAAGTTCAGGCAATTTTTTGTAACGACAATAATGCTAAAATTAAAAAAGAAGATGTGAAGCTGCGAGGCCTTGTGATGAAGAATATCGGCAACGTTTTCACATATCCACGTCCCTCGTCTTTCGTGGGTATCGAACAAGTGAAATTACCGAAACGAAAGAGGAAAATCATTTTTTCAGTGACAGATATCAAATGTAAGTGCATTCTTCTTGAAGCTGGGAACAAAATTTGTTCCTCACACTTCTTCATATGTGAAGTTATAAATACGTTTTTACAAGAATCAGTCCGGTTTGTAAGCTCAATTTCGGAACGCGCCAATACCTGTATAAAGAGAAAATCAAACACAAAATGAGTTATCGCCTAACTAAAATAAAGCTTTTTTCAAATTGCGACAATAGCGACATTCAATCCGTACGCCATATTACACATACATATATTAACAATGAAAGAAAAGAGTAGATACAGATACATCCTCTCAAGAGAGGAGATAAAACATAAGAAACCACTAGAAAATTCATCACCTATCCAGAATAAAAACCCTAGCTACATTTTAAACAACAGTGTTGTTGCAAAACTACAAGGCTGGCAACCGTGGTTCTGTACGCTTGCTTACTTCATGCCTGACGCCGTCGTCTCAACGTGTGTCGCGTGTCTGATCGTACCTTGCGTCTACTAGTACTAATATTGTCTGCCGGCTACCACTCAAAATATTTCGGCTTTGAGGTGATAAAACACAACGGGATAATCACGCAGCAGGTGAGTTCGAAAAATTTTGAATTTTTCAGCTTTTATTCGTTGTAAGCTTTACATATCTTTTATAATTCCATGGTGTGTTTAACAGTCGCTTCGAGCTTTCGAATTCCATTAGTCTCAATTCCATAGGGTTGTCGTGACTAGATTAGAAATCCGTGTACCCTAAATTGCATTGACATTAGTGTTATTGATATCGTTCCAACATAATATACATAGAGCTAGAAATTACGATGCTTACGTAAAAATTGGCAGAATGGACGCCATGTACACACATGGCGAGGTCGATTCTGACCCGGAAATGATTGTTTGGTATACGATTTATGGCCGATTTCATAAACGACGAATAACTTTTATTCGTCGATTAACTTTATTCGCTGATTCAGGAATTACATTTTCACATCGAAAATACCCATTCATTTTACAAATTTAGTTAATCTATGGATAAAAATAACGTTCTATAACATAATTAGCCCGACTAAATTATGTTTTCAATGAAAAAATGCAATTCCAAAATCAGCGAATAAAGTTTATCGACGAATAAAAGTTATTTGTCGTTGGTGAAATCGGCCATTAACGTGATACTCCAATCACTTCCGGGCCAGAACCAACCTCACCAAGAAGTATACTTTTTGTTTCAAGGCTAACAATGCCGTTGTGTGTGTATGTGCGCACCTCGTGGTCACTTGGTCGCTAGCTGCCCCATGACACGGCAGTTCTACCGATCAAAGTTACTAGTTCATATTTTCCATTGTTAAGAAAGGTAAATTCTCGAAATAAGTTGTCCTAGATTACAAATTCACAAACGGTTCTCAAGCGAAACAAATTTT
Organism: Tenthredo mesomela; assembly: GCA_943736025.1. Lineage (NCBI taxonomy): Eukaryota > Metazoa > Arthropoda > Insecta > Hymenoptera > Tenthredinidae > Tenthredo > Tenthredo mesomela. The sequence continues at coordinate 28,527,327 of OX031013.1, read as the reverse complement.
TTTTTTCTAGGACATTCTCAGGTCGCCGATTCGACGATTAAGGTTAGTATTAGTAAAGTCTAAATCGCAAATCAAATATGTACTGCAGAGCAAAACATAATTCAATGTAAATTATTATTAAAGTGAGCTTGATCCAAGTAATTCTACAGCCCTGTCTGAAGTTTTATAGCATTTTCGACTGGGGCGACACCAAGCTACACTGACGAGGCTGAAGCTAGCAGCCAGAGTTAGCAGCCGAACGCTGCTACGCATAGGCGTTCAACGTTGAACAGCGGCGTTCGGCTGCTAACTCTGACTGCTAGCTTCAGCCTCGTGCTACACTGGTGTAGTGTAGCCATCTTTGTCTCTCTCTTCCTCATAGAAAAAAAAGCGGTGAAGATAGCCACACCACACCAGTGTAGCTCGGTGTAGCCCAGTCAAAAATGCTATGAGCATAGGTTATACAAGTTTTCAAAATTCTCTCAAATCAACGTCTGAAGAGATGTGGGAAACTGAATTCTGAAAATCACAAAATTATTACAATATTTCTGTATGATACCTACTCGATCCCTAGATCTTCGAATAGGTATTTTATTTTCTAAATAGCACGATCCAACTTCTGTTGTAATATTGTACAGGCCACGGTTACAGTAAATCGAAATCAAGATTATGCTTTATTGAAATATCATATTGCAATAGCTCTCTGAAATTATGATTGTCTGTTTTGAATTTGATAGAGAGCGCAGGTTACAATTTTATTAGCACTCAATTAAAAGCAGGCTTGTTAATTTTGCATCTTTGTATTCTAGTCACAATAAGACTAATGAGTCCTGATAATGCTAGTGTGTGTACGATTTTTCAGCATGAATCTCAAAAAAGAAACCAGCCACGTTGTCATAGAGTTTGTGGGCCCTTATCCTAATTCATTTTTTCTTCTTAGCTATTTAACATGTTAGTGAACTGAAGGGGCGCACTTCACAGTTTTCTCCAAAATGATCAATTTTTTTTGTCAAATCACTAAAAAAATGTTCAAACAACAAATTCTTTCAGTAAGTTACAGCTGGCATTAGTATCTGCTCCAAAAGAAGATTTCAATGGTCTGCGATGAAATTGTATGTACTGTAACGTTCCGGCTGTTCTGGCTACTGCCGGAGCAGCCGGACAAGTGTCCACCGCGCATCTCGCGACGCGCACCGCAGAGTTCCGTGTATTGCACAATTTCGCGCAACCTGCGATTCCGCACCACCCGCGATTCCGCGCAACCCGCGATTCCGTGCAAACCGGCGTTTCCGTGCATCCCACGATTCCGCGGGCACCGCGGAATATCGGTATAAAAGGGGGTACGTGGAGGCAACAGGTGCCGATTGTGTGGCAAAGCGCCCGTCGAGTCACATCATATTAATTATTAAAATTAGGCACGTAGCCAAAATAGTGCGTGACCTGTACTTGCTCTTAAATCGCATTTCGACACTTGCTAAAATTGAAGTGATTAAAATCGCGATTTTCGATATTGAAAAATATAAGTCCAAATAAAATAAAATTTACAATTCACACTCTTCAAAGTTTTACTAATTTTTTATAATTGAATAAATTAGACCGCAAACTTCAAAGTCGTCTTAATTAAATTAACGACGCAATATAAAATAAATCGTGGATTGGAAATCCACGATCATTAAATCAAACAAACTATAGGCTGAAACAAAACTCTAAATCAACTAAATGGAAACATTGATTGAAAATTATGAACTCTAATTAAATCTAATCTTAACCTACGTTATGGACTCTCTAATATAATATTTTATATTCTATTCTATTCTTGTTTATTCTGTATGATTTATTAATATTCTAATTTCTATGCTTAATATGCTACTTTCTGTTTATTCTTTTGTATCGTTTCCTATTTTCGACGATATTACTTATTAAACATAATCTATTGTTAAAACTACATCTGTTTCTTTCAAATTCCTATTTTCCTATAAATTAACAATCTCTAAACATTTCAGGTTTCTTTCTTTATTCTCAATTAGCAAACGACAGCTACGGTGCGGGTGTAAAACCCAATCCCGAGTCTAGTTGTGCAGCTTGGTACGCCTAGCGACACCCAGCTCTGTGCTAACGCAGCTACGGTTGAGTTTTTGCTGGGTTACAACACCGGGGAATACCCGTGTCTGTGATTCTCACACACAGCTAACACAACCCGCGTCTGTTGCACGAGCTCGGTTAGCGAAGCAGATCCTCGCTCAGTAGATAAATAGCTCAAATCGGTTGATATCTGATTTGAGTCTGTACTAGGGTATTTTTGTGGTTTTTCACTTTTTCCACGAGAGGAGCTCCAAATCACACCCGTGACAAAGACACTCACGCGGACTAGCACCATATCTCCAGCCATCAGCTGAGATAATGGTGCAGTAAGTTACAGTACAGGGAAGCATTCATAGTCTCTTTGCTGATTTTCCGTACATGGATCACACTTCCATCGCAGATCATTCGGATTCTTTTAGATCAAGAGACTCGGTAGAGTCTCGCGCCAAGAGCAATAATAAAAAAAGCGCGAGACTCGACCGAGTCTATATACCCGAACGGCAGCTAAACGGCGTGGTGGGGAAACAGTATTTCCTAATTTCTTTCTTCTCGCGATATCCAGGGGATTGGAATATTTATCCTAGAATGTGGGTACCAAGAGCTTTCATTTGAGTCTAACTTCGATTGAATCAGTGCACGGAAAGCTGAGGTATGATTATTTCAAGTTTCCGAGTACCCGTTTCGTCTGAAAATTTGTTCGTCGTTTCACCTCCTTCAGCCAGATCTGACAGTTCACTAAAGCTATGCGGATAAAAATGAGGAAAGAGTGGCCACCACTAGACAGCAGTGACATCAGTTGCAAGATGGCGCTCTTATAATATTTTTAAAAATTCCGAGTGTTAACGGAGTCGTCGCCGGGAGTTGTCTTCATACATCATACGCTTTCGTTATTTGTGACCGGGACCACCGCTACGTCGCTTTCGTCCACTAGGTCGACCGTACCGTAGTTTCCGTCCTCCAGGTCGACCGCTACGTAGTTTCTGTCCTCCAGGACCACCGTTACGTAGTTTCTGTCCTCCAGGACTACCGCTACGAAGTTTCCGTCCTCCAGGTCGACCGCTACGTAGTTTCCGTCCTCCATGTCCACCGCACCGTAGTTTCTGTTCTCTAGGTCGACCACTACGTAGTTTCTGTCCTCCAGGACCACCGCTACGTAGTTTTCGTCCTCCAGGTCGACCGCTACGTAATCTCCGTCCTCCAGGTTCACCGCTACGTAGTTTCCGTTCTCTAGGTCGACCGCTACGTAGTTTCTGTCCTCCGGGACCACCGCTACGTAGTTTTCGTCCTCCAGGTCGACCGCTACGTAGTTTCCGTCCTCCAGGTCCACCGCTACGTAGTTTCCGTTCTCTAGGTCGACCGCTACGTAGTTTCTGTCCTCCAGAACCACCGCTACATAGTTTTCGTCCTCTAGGTCGACCGCTACGTAGTTTCCGCCCTCAGGTCCACCGCTACGTAGTTTCCGTTCTTTAGGTCGACCGCTACGTAGTATCCGTACTCTAGGTTCACCGCTAAGTATTTTCCGTCCTCCATGTCCACCGCACCACAGTTTCCGTCCTCCAGGTCGATCGATTGTAAGTAATTATTGATGAACAATTGATGTTGTACACACGACGTTCTTAACTACGTGGCGGTGGTCCTGGAGGACAGAAACTACGTAGAGGTCGACCTAGAGAACGGAAGCTACGGTGCGGTGGACCTGGAGGACGAAAACTTAGCAGTTGGTGCGCGCAAAGTGAAACGCCCTATATATTTTTAACTATTTATTTTAATATTTAAATATCCATGAATCTGTGGACAATAGGAAGCTGCGTTTTTCATCAGCGCCGTTTTTAGAGCTCGGTACTTGTTTTTCCGTTTTTCACTATTTTCGTGTTCACTTCTTGTTTCGCGTAACCACATGAATAAATAAAATATATATATATCGATGAAGGAGGAGGTTTGCGCGCAGGGTTACACGTTGCAGGCATATGAGCCATTCCACGTCAGACCGGACAAAATAAATCAAAAAATGACCTCGATGTTATCGATTTCGCTATCATTTTTTTCACGGGTTCTATGGAACAAATAAATGTATCAAACAATTTTTTGTTTTTTTTTTTTGGCCCCTATTTTCCAAGTTACACGGGGGTGAAATTCAGGAAAAAGAGCCAAAAATCGAGAACATACTCCTCTTCAAACGGTCATATCTTTGATTGTATTAATCCTAGAGACTTCATCCAAGAACCATTTCAAAGCTATTGAATGACACTATTATAATATATTTATTTCATTTCGCGGTAACAAACAATGCTATTTGTTATAAACAAATATATTATTCAAACGTGATTTTCATAGAAAATACCAAGCGATAAAATTATCAAAAAAATATCAGCGTATTCCTTGATCAATTCTCTACAAAATCGTTGAGTCAATTTTATGGAGAACCGATGGGAACCATGTTAAAACGATTTATTTATAAGCGAAGGCGCGCGCTGCCACCCAAAAACCCGGCTCAGGTACGTGTGGCTAGCATGAGAAAGCATCGGTGGGCATGTTCACGGTCATATCTTTGGTTGTTTTCATCCGAAAGACTTCTTCCTAGAACCATTTCGAAGCTATTGAATGACACTATTATAATATATTTATTTCATTTTGCGGTAGCGAACAATTCTATTTGTTATAAACAAATATATTATTCAAACGTGATTTTCAAAGCAAGGGCTACGCGATAACATTCTCAAAAAAATATGAGCGTATTCCTTGATCAATTCTCTACAAAATCGTTAAGTCAATTTCATGGAGAAACGATCGAAACCATGTGAAAACGATTTATTTATAAGCGACAGTGCGCGGTGCCGCTGAAAGACCCGGCTCGGGTACGGTTTTTCGGTGGCAGCGCGCGCCGTCGCTTATAAATAAATCGTTTTAACATGGTTCCCATCGGTTCTCCATAAAATTGACTTAACGATTTTGTAGAGAATTGATCAAGGAATACGCTCATATTTTTTTGATAATTTTATCGCTTGGTATTTTCTATGAAAATCACGTTTGAATAATATATTTGTTTATAACAAATAGAATTGTTTGTTACCGCGAAATGAAATAAATATATTATAATAGTGTCATTCAATAGCTTTGAAATGGTTCTTGGATGAAGTCTCTAGGATTAATACAATCAAAGATATGACCGTTTGAAGAGGAGTATGTTTTCGATTTTTGGCTCTTTTTCCTGAATTTCACCCCCGTGTAACTTGGAAAATAGGGGCAAAAAAAAAAAAAAAAAAATTGTTTGATCCATTTATTTGTTCCATAGAACCCGTAAAAAAAATAATAGCGAAATCGGTAACATCGAGGTCAGAAAGCTGTCCGGTCTGACGTGGAATTGCTCATATAGAGTTATTATAACGGATTATAAGGAAACAATTCGTAGAACTTAATGAAAAACGAACACACATGTTACGACTGTCAAAAAAAAAAAAAAAAAAATTTATAAACACATACGTGTATGAAATACAAAATTGTACAAAAAGTAGTGAAATCAACAACAAAAGCACCTATGGTGCAAAAACCTTTCGCCAAGTGCAATAATGTGGTCCCTACTCAAAACGAAAGAATAAAAAGAAAAATGTCCACGTACAAAAGTATTGAAATCACATACAGTGCCAAGTACATGTCTTCTGTATACCATAAGTTAACAACAGAAACGTAAAGAGTCTTGTGCTCGTTCACTCGCAAAAAAAAATTTGGAGTCCGTGGTACTTGGCGGGCCTTCGTAGACAAGTACGAGAGAACAATATTGGCCCGCCAAATACCACGGACTCCAAATTTTTTTTTTGCGAGTGAACGAGCACAAGACTCTTTACGTTTCTGTTGTTAACTTATGGTATACAGAAGACATGTACTTGGCACTGTATGTGATTTCAATACTTTTGTACGTGGACATTTTTCTTTTTATTCTTTCGTTTTGAGTAGGGACCACATTATTGCACTTGGCGAAAGGTTTTTGCACCATTATCGTATACCACTAGGCTCAGAACAAATTATTCTAGATCAAAGAATCACATATTCTTGATTCAAGAATTCTTTTTTCTTGGACCAATAATCGTTTCTTCTGTGTGTGTAATCTGAGAATTGCTTAGAGGCTTGTCTTGAGTTTTTTTAGTGGTTTGAGAATAGTAGTCATTTTTATTGAAGAAAAAAAGACCTGTGAATTCCCCCCTCGAAATACTATTGAACCAGTCTGTGTCTTCTAAAGTGTCAATAATAGATATATTTTTCAAACACTGCGACACAAGCTATTGCTAGTTATGCTTGTCTTACTTTATGTCGTATAGATTTAGTATCTATCAGTGTCATGGATTATAACATTTTTTTTGTCCTCGAAAGCTTTAAAAGAAAATAATTCTCACCTAGAACATTACCAACAAAGAGTTGATGAATTTCCTTCAATCTGATATTTTGACAGATTGTTGCAAACAAATATTTAGTAGATTTTGGATCGAAATTTTGTCAGCTACAACCCTACATAAAATTTCCGATAGAATTCTATCCGGTTTTTCCAATTTCCGGATAGGATTCTTTACGCTTTATATGTGCATTTGTCTGCATCGTATTCGAACTAAAAAAAGTCTATGTGGGTTACATACGGGTGTTTCCGGGGTTGTACCCGGATGAGTAAATGACCACACTGTCGTGTAATTGTTTGTATCCGCACTCTTACCGTATGCCACGGAACTTATACGTACGTGTCCGTTTTCATTCCGGCACCGATTATCGCAATCCCCGCGATGTATCCGTCTTTATCTGCACTCCATCCGTATTCCAAACGCCGAACGGAACTTATACGTACGTGTCCGTTTTTATTCTGGCACCGATTATCGCGATTCCCGGAATGCATCCGCCCTGATCCGTACTCCATCCGTATTTCGAAGCCGAACGGAACTTATAGGTACGTGTCCGTTTTTATTCCGGCACCGATTATCGCATTCCCCGTGATGTATCCGTCCTCATCCGTACTCCATCCGTATCCCGAACGCCGAACAGAACCTACACGTACGTATCTGGCCTTTGCACGGCAAGCTCTTATCGCAATCCCCGCAATTCATCCGTCTTTATCTGCACTCCATCCGTATTCCACGCCGAACGGAGCTTATACGTACGTGTCCGTTTTTATTCCGGCACCGATTATCGCAATCCCCGTGATGTATCCGTCCTCATCCGTACTCCATCCGCATCCCGAACGCCGAATAGAACCTACACGTACGTATCTGGCCTTTGCACGGCAAGCTCTTATCGCAATCCCCGCAATTCATCCGTCTTTATCTGCACTCCATCCGTATTCCACGCCGAACGGAGCTTATACGTACGTGTCCGTTTTTATTCCGGCACCGATTATCGCGATTCCCGTAATGTATCCACCCTCATCCGCACTCCATCCGTATTCCAAACGCCGAACGGAACTTACACGTACGTGTGGGTTCTTATTCCGGCACCGATTAAGTCTGGGCCCTGGAGCACAAACTTTTCGCGTCGGCTCACCTACGGAGATCGTGAACAGTGTACAGTCACTCACACGCAGTGCTGATCAATCACAGCTATGTGTGAGCAATCGTGGCGCCTGTAGGTGAGGCCGAACACGGGACACGAAAAGTATGTGTCACCAGCATTATGGCCAGCCACAATCAGCCCTAGGTACCGTACCGTAGAACGGGCTCACGCGCGCACCGACAATATCATTGATGTTCGGCTATGACGGCTAGTAGAGCTGAGTGTGGACTGGCCATTTTACCGATTTCCGTAATTCATCCGCCGCGAAGCGGACCTTATGTTCCTTATGTTCTGCAAGTTGTGGACCGTATCAGAACAACAATTGAACGGAATCCGGAATGACATCACATCCTCTACTGTCAAACCTCCGCGTCTGTAACGGAGATTTGAAGAAGTAATGATAGTACTGAAGAGAAAGAATTGGAGAGGTATTAAGAAAATATCGTTTTCATGACATCTGCTCTGAAACTGCAAGTTTCGTTGCCAGTTTTGTCAGTTGAAAGAGGTTGATTTCAGGATGATGCCGTGAAAAGTTGTCAAATCGCGAATTCAATGAATCAGCGGTGTGAATTGGTGTTTTTCAATCCCTTGGGATTGCAAAATGGGTCTATTACAATCCCTTGGGATTGCAAAGAGAAATAACTGCCCTGTTGCAGATTTCAGACTATTGAAATTGACAGTTGAAGTTCCAGAGCAAATGTCATGAAAAACATAGTGTGTGACACGGGATGAAACATGAATGCAGGCACGGGTGATGTCTGCCCTCGCCTTCGCCTTCGGGCAGACAACTTCACCCTGGCCTGCATTCACCTTGTTTCATCCCTTGTTACACAATATACTATCAATGAAAACTGTTTGGAGGCACGTTGATATTTTAAACTGTGGTTTTCGTGCTCAACGGTACAGGAGAATACCGGTGGTTCAACACAGGCTCTTTAAAAGAAATACACCCAAACGTATATTGAAATGTAATACAAAATATCCTTTATTTAGTAAATACATTATACTGTACAAGTTTTCAACTTTAACCATTTAAACAAATCAAAGAAGATAATACACAAAAATATCATCAATACAAGGATAATTTCCCTACAAAATAACCGTCGCCGTAGGGGTAAAGGCCTATACGTAAGTCAGAAAGATATAGGCCATATTACACGCCTCATACTCATCAGCTATACTATGATATTCCATTATGTCCTATTCTAGTTTATTCTATTCTATACTATGTAATTATAGTAGTACGACTGCGTAAAGGGGATTATGAACCCGGCATTCTAGTTTATACCAAAAGTCGTGACAATGGGGCCGTATAAGTTCGAAGAAATCTTCCGGATTTGCCCATTCGGGTTTTTTTTAATCCGGATCGTGTCCGCATTTTTACGAACCGAGAGGCTATTCATTCGAGGAAGCACGCCGGGGATCGCGGGAAATCGCTGGTGATCTGGGACTCACTGGGACTTGATATTTTATTTACTTATCGATCATCGTCGACACAAAAAATAGATTACAAAAATGATAGCGCAGATGGCTAAATTCCGGTCCACTTGCGTCAATTAATATCCGCAATGTTAAGTGATGGAGAATGACTTCCAATGACTACGTAACAGACGTGTTTTATTGTATTTCTATTATGTTTGGCATTCTCGAAATGTATGTTTCCTCATCGACCTTGATTCGTACACATTTTTCGCTTAATTGCTTAACGCGTATGAGTTTATTACCGTCGTCCCTCACTACTCTTACCAAATGGTGTACCGCAACATCTCCAATTTCCGGGCGTTCTTCACACTGTTCGGGCTCGCAACGTACAATCACTTTTTCGACATCAAAGCACACAACTTCGGCAATCGCTGTTTCACGATATTTTATCAAATACAAAACTTGTACGAATTTCCCTGTTTTCGTACGGAAAACGGTGTCGTCGCTTTTCAACGTAGTTTTATCGTACGCCGCACTGTGAATCAGCATGCCTGACGAAATACAACGCTTGAACGCCTTAATTTCATGCTGTGGTACATGACGAAATTCAGGAGCTCCACCAGTGTACGTAACACCGTTTCCTAAAAACACGACGGACCCAATTCTATCGTGCGATGCGACTTCCGTTCTTCCAAACAACGATCGGTAAAAAGCTAAGCAAGCAGGAGATGTGTCCGCTTCTTCCAACAGACTGCGGAATACATTCCGCTACATCGTTTTTTTAGTGATCTGTTCGCCGACGCTTCGCGCCCCTTGGACACACTGTTTTAAATCATGTATGGTGCTTTCGAACGGGAAAGCGGAAGTCGCCCACAGCGGGCCACAACACTTAACGCTGTCTACAGCATGCCTTATAGTATGAACGTTGAACGTAATGTATCTTGCACCATACAGCACTTCGAATATTATTACAAATTTGTCTAAATAATTCTGTGCCCTTTTCAAATCCGTATCACTGATACTTGTTTGAAGAAGTGTGAAGATACCGTTTACATACAGAGCTAAATGTTGCAAGGCGTAATCATCCAAGATTCCTGTCAAGCATGGAATCGCATAAAAAAGCAACCAGCTACGCCATTCGGAGGCTTTCCACTTGCACCTCTCCGTTTTTAAAGGTCGCACAAGTCTGTGTACCTCATGCGGGGGGGTCATTCGCATGAGCCGTTCGTTTACGACGTCCATTTGCGCCTTTGTAAGTCTGATGGGACAGTTCGAATCGCAAAACATGTTAATTAATTGCAGCGTAGCACCGAATAAATCCGCGTGTAAGTAATCTCGCGAAAAGCCCCAAACCATATCCCATGATTCCAACAATGTTAAAACGGAATTACCTCGAACACCGCGCACGGTACACTTTTTAGTTTTTTCCCTAGTGTGGTGATTCTTTCTTACGGCTGCTCGAACGTCAGCTACATGATCACGATGCGTTCGATTCATCGCATCGGGTTCCTCCATTATGAAACGCATGCAACCGTTAATGTGCTCACCCTTCGAGTAACACCATGAGCAACCGAAGTATCCATTAAACTGCAATCTATTCTGCAGCAGTGGTCTTGCAACGCTATCGACAGCGCACAACAATGGCTTCACAACAAAGTGAACCGTTTTTCCACCGACTCGCGCCTGTAAGCCTACCGTACCTAATATCTGTAACGCTTTCATGAACGGTCTCATGTACGTGTTCATTAGATCCGGAGACGGTTCCTTTCGGACAATACACATACCGGCCAACAACGGGTACCGAAACCTAATGCGTGGAGATAGCTCGTTGATTATTAGAAGGACTGGCCAAAACGCACGTTTGGAACTATTGAACAGAGGTGCACCGTCTGTATTGAAAGCGCAGGTGAGAAGTCGCGAGTCGCGTGGTGTTTCGGAAAGTAGTTTCTTGTAAAGGCTACCGTCGTATACGTCGCGTATGTAATCATGAGAACGCGACACGTCGGGATCCAAAGTTGCCAAATTTCGTGCAAGATCTTCGTTAACTACCTTCAAATTTAGCAAGGACTTTATTTGATACTCCAGGTCGAGCGACACGAAAGAATTTGGTGCGTCAATGGTCAACGCATAACGTTTCGAGCATTTGTGACACATCGTTGTGTGATTTTTGAAACGGCCCTTAGACACAGGCGTTTCCAATAGTTCACAACACAGCTCACAATAGAAATGATACAGGGTTGCCTCGTCGGGTGGATCAAATATTTTACACAAGTAATAATCAGTTATATCCCAATTAGTGAAACGAGGCCCCGCAAATAATTTTATAGCGTCAATCAGGGCACGCCTAGCTGGTCCGTTCATCGAGAATCTACTGCACAATCCAAGTACAACCAATACCACTTGGCTACACGTCATATTAGATTCACGAAACATTACGGTATCGCTTGCAACGGTGCGGAGATACTCTTGGACCTTGTCCGCTGTGTAATTGTCGCGATCGAAGTCGGCTCTCATCGGAGACGACGCGCCATCGTCGGTAGGTTGCGATGATGACTGATCCATCGACGGTGAATCCTCACCACCGGAACCAATATTGTCGTCCTGCTCAGACTCAGACGAAGAGTCACTTGCTGTGGCATCATTGCAGTCCAATACTTCGTCGCTGTTTGACGTAACTGTCGCAGAGTCATCGTTGGGCGGATACAGCTGCTGCATTGCGACACGTTGGCACTCGTCGGCCTGCACGGACGCATCCGTTCTATCCGGCGTATCTGAGACAAACGAATGAACAATACTTATAAACGAAGTAAAGTGTCCTACACATGTTATACTTCGACCACCGCAATCACGGGAACGGTTATACAGGGTGTTACAACTAACTATGTCACCCCGACGGGTGGTGATAGGGGGGACTTCAACTAACATTTTCGATATTGGAACCCATGTCCGGAAAGTTTACGTTAACTTGATAAAAGGGATTCAAAGTTTTCAGCGAACGCCTGCAACGCTTTCTCACAGGCGCGGCGAAATCGTCGAGGATTTAGAAATAATCTAAGTCTAATTCAACTATTTATTAACAACATAATGAATCTAACGCAGTGTTCCAAATGTCACAGAAAATAAGTATTTTCGTCGTTAAGGGGAGACTCCGCAGGTTTTGTTGAAAAAACACGTTTCTGCTCTTGAAATCACGGAAAAACATCCAATCGAAAATTCCTGACAGCAGTTTTTCGATTTATAATATTATGTGTCTTGAAAAAAATGTCAACCTCCTGCGATGAAAGTGTATGCGCAGAGGACCTTTCGCATTTTCTTCGCAGTCGCTTCGCTGCAAAAGGTTTTCTGCGCATACACTTTCATTGCAGGAGCTTGACATTTTTTTTCAAGACACATAATATTATAATTAAACAAGGAATTTTCGATTGGATGTTTTTCCGTGATTTCAAGAGCAGAAACGTGGTTCTTTCAACAAATCCTGCGGAGTCCCCCCTTAACGACGAAAATACTTATTTTCTGTGATATTTGGAACACTGCGTTAGATTCATAATGTTGTCAATAAATAGTTGAATTAGACTTGGATTATTTTTAAATCCTTGACGATTTCGCCGCGCCTGTGAGCAAGCGTTGCAGGCGTTAGCTGGAAACTTTGAATCCCTCATATCAAGGTAACGTCAACTTTCCGGACATAGGTTCCTACATCGAAAATGTTAGTTAAGGTCCTCCCTATCACCACCCGTCGGGGTGACATAGTTAGTTGTAGCACCCTGTATACAGTCACATCCGTCACATATATATCAGGTATGCAATACATGATTTCTGTAACATAATCTAACTCTCACCGGAATCAGACGAATGCACGTCATCAGTATACTTTCGTACTCGCGGATTTAGGCCGGAGCCGGATGGTTCCAGCTGCGTATCCGCCCCGACATCTTCCGGCAGCCTTATCCGTTTGCGATCCTCATCTGCAGGTGAGAATGCACCGTATAATCGCCTGCGTTCTGTAGCAAAAATCGTATCCGAAATGTGGGTCACGTACGTGATTGAAAGCGTTCATTGCACGTATGCCTTTCCGGATACGTGTATCCGATTTATTGCGTTTACCTTCAGCAAGCTTGCGTTGAAGAGCTTTACGTTTACGTCGTATCGTATGTTGGGACAGCAGTTTCATGCCATCAGGGCCGTACGCGCTCCTGCGTCGTTTTATCAGCGGTTCTTCTCTACTCATTTCGAATAAACCTCAAGATAGACACTACCGATTACACCTGTGCGGATACAAAAAAAAATGTGTACCAACGTCTGATTGATTGATTGATTCATTAATTGATTGTTTATTAATGCCTTGGTGAACCTTGAGGCAAATTGGGTACATAAAGTAGACTTAGTATTACAGAGAATTTTTGAATTTTACATAGCAGACCCAGCATTGATTAGAGTTTGAAGAAAGTAGTAACACATAAATATGCCCTGAGGCGATTTGTAGATAGTAGGCCAGCATTGCAATTAAATGTCTAATAGTGCAGCAGGTTTAGAAAGATATAAAAATAAAAATAAGTAAGTTAAAATAAGTACATAAGAATTACAATAGGTAATATGTGGTCTTAAGACTAAAGTAGGCATACTGGCCTTGGGACTACATAGCAGAGAGCTCACCCTATATAATATACCTATGTGGGGACTCACATGGATAATACTCTCAGATAGGACTTTGGATAAGGTCCGTATACAACACGGATTCCAAAAGCGTTTAAAAATGCGGATAGGAACCCTATGTGATATAGGATATCTATGTGACAGTTTCAGTAGGGATAAAACCTAACCTCACAATCCTACCTTGCACAAATAGATTGATTTATACATGCTTACCGTTATTTCGATCTTCCTTCGAGTCCTTATCTCGTAATATTTGGTACAGTCTCTCGTATATGTCACTTCAGATTTCAAAGACACTTCATCATATTGTTAAAACAACGTCACGATCACTTTATCCGCGCGGAGGCATTTTCGTCTATATATTGATATTACATGTAATACAGAAACTCCGCAAAGCCAATTTATACAAATGTACCACATACGATTTATATTAAACGGCCCATGTAAGTGAGCAGCCATCGATCAATGCAATACAAATAGTCAATAATACAATAGTCAATCGCACTACTCTCGAGTGGTTGATATGTTTATGTTCAATATATGATTGTGAGCATTATATACATCACATATAGCGCAATTATACGTTTCAATTGTAATAATAATATTTTATTCCCGGCTCAACTGTAATGGCCACTTTATTGACCTGAAAAGCGGGACAAAAGTGGCATTTGATTCCCCATTGTACTTTTTGTCCCGCAAATTCATTTTTGCGGGAAAAAAGTAAAATTTGCGGGAATAAAGTAAATTTGCGGGAATAAAGTAAATTTTGCGGGAATAAAGTAAATTTTGCGGGAATAAAGTAAATTTGCGGGAATAAAGTAAATTTTGCGGGAATAAAGTAAAATTTGCGGGAATAAAGTAAATTTGCGGGAATAAAGTAAATTTTGCGGGAATAAAGTAAAATTTGCGGGAATAAAGTACATTTTGCGGGAATAAAGTACTTTTGAAAAATGATTTTTTTCAAATTTTTTTTCCATTTCCTGACTTAACTTTTTTCCATATTTATATAGATTTTTGATCAATTTTAGCGTTTTTTCGTGGGTCCCACGCTTCAGGTCAATAAAGTGGCCACAGTTGAGCCGGGAATAAAGTACTATATGTAACACTGGAATAAAGTCCATCATTCCCTCAGGCTTACTGCCCTCGCGGAAATTCCCTTGGGTGATTACTGCCCTCGCTTCGCTCAGGCAGTAAACCCACCCGCGGGAATTCCGTTCGGGCAGTAAACTCACATTCGGGAATAATATTCGACTTTATTCCCTTGTTGCATAATGTACTATTATCTCGTATATATGACATCAGAAATAGATGTTAAAGTCTTGATTAATGCCACAACTCCAAGCGACGTTGTGACGCCTCTATACTTCCGCCCTGAACTTGATTACTGTAGTAAATATTTTGACTAGGAAGTAAGGTATACTTCGTCCGCCTTCTTCCTTTTTCCTCTGACTGGCTAAGAGTGAACGTACCTGTGCTTAAGATTTAATTTGCATATTAATAAAGTTATAGGGGAACGCGGGGCAAAACGGGCACCAAATCCAAAAAAAAAAAAAAAATAATGTGGCCGGAAATGATTTTTTATCAAATATAGTGACGGATTTTGGATCAACAATGACACAAAAAAAAAAGATTCACTTTTTTTTATTTTTAGTGTCATAATTGATCCAAAATTCGTCACCATATTTCATAAAAAATAATTTCCGGCCGTATGATTTTTTTTAGATTTGGTGCCCGTTTTGCCCGGCGTTCCCCTACATCTAAGTAAATGAACCTAAATAATCAGTTATTATTATTAACCCTCGGACATCACAGTGACAATTAATAGGATCAACGTTTATAACTGCAGCAGATCGTAAGTATATTATATAGTTGTCATTCCTCTATATATATATATATATATATATATATATATATATATATATATATATATAATATACATTAATTTCGGTTATCTGTAAAGTTCCATGATGCGGGGGTGTAAAAATAAATATTCTCATGCGCGCAAAATTATGGACCGTACAAATATGAAATCAATGGTTATATTAATGGTTATATTATGGCTATATTATAGTTTATATTATAGTGCGACGAGTTATTCATTCAAAATTTGATTTTCGTGCGTTTGTTGAGGCACGTGTCGCAGCGCGTCGCTGGCGCTACGAACGCGTCAGCCATATTTATTGTCCTTCGCGAGGCAAGCGTCGCGTGGTAATAGTGTATATTATACCGTCGCAGCTTGAAACACATTCTTGAAGTGTGTAGCAATGGAATTAAATGGAATGGGATCCAATGATCCACCTGTGGATGCAGCCAAGATTAAGTACGCGTATGTGAAGTTCACTCACCGTTGTACAAACGTGGGACCAAAACATGCTGATACAGACGTAATTCCGGTAACTAACATCGAAGAATTCGACCCGAAAAAATTGGGAAAACGAGCTTACCGTGTGAAGTGCGGCAACGTCATCTGTCGAGGCACCGTTTCGGTCGTCGGAGGTAATAAGTTTGTATATAAATACACATATATCTATATGTATATAAATATTATACATATATTGTAACTTACTGCACCGATATCTCAGCTGAGGGCTGGAGATACGGTGCTAGTCCGCGTGAGTGTCTTTGTCACGGGTGATGTTTTGGAGCCCCTCTGGTGGAAAAAGTGAAAAACCACAAAATACCCTATTATAGACTCAAATCAGGACTCGACCGATTTGAGCTAATTATCGACTGAGCGAGGATCTGCTTCACTAACCGAGCTTGTGCGACAGACGCGGGCCGAGCTAGTTGTGTGCGAGAATCACAGACATGGGTATTCCCCAGTGTTGCAACCCCACACCAACTCAACCGTTGCTGCCTTAGCACAGAGCTGGGTGTCGCTAGGCGTACCAAGCTGAACAACTAGACTCGGGATTGCGTTTTACACCCGCACCGTAGCTGTCGTTTGCAAATTGAAAATAAAGAAGGAAACCTGAAATGTTTTAAGATTGTTAATTTAAGGAAATAGGAAATTGAAAGAAACAGATGTAGTTTTAACAATAGATAGTATTTAATGAAATTAGATAGTCATTGGTCGTAGAAAACGATGCAAAAGAATTAATCAGAGAACAGCACATTAAGTGCAGAAATAGAATATTATTAAATCATAAAGAATAGAATAGAATATAACAGTTTATATTAAAGAAATAATAAATTAGAATAAGATTAGAAGTAGATAGAGTTCATAATCAATGTTTCCATTTATTTGAGTTAGAGTTTTAATTGTTGGAGTTCGTTTAAAGTCGATAGTATGTTTGATTTATTTATTTTATCCGAAGATTTCCAATCCTCGAAGGAATTAAATTGCGTCGTTAATTTAATTAAGACGACTTTGAAGTTGCGGTCTAATTTTATTTATTTAGAAAATTAGTAAAAACATTGTAGATTGTGAAATGTGAATTTAAATTTTAATTAGACTTATGTTTTTCAATATCGAAAATCGCGATTTTAATCACTTCAATTTTTATGAGTATCGAAACGCGATTTAAGAGCAAGTACAGGTCACGCACTATTTTGGCTACGTGCCTAATTTTAATAGATGTGACTCGACGGGCGCTTTGCCACACAATTGGTACCTGATGCCTCCACGTACCCCCTTTTATACCGATAATTAGCGCGCACCGCGAAATCGCGGGATGCACGGAATCGCGGTTTTGCACGGAATCACGGGTTGCGCGGAATCGCGGGTGGTGCGGAATCGCAGATTGCGCAACATTAAGCAATACACGAAATTCCGCGGCGTGCATCGCGAGATGCGCGTCGCGGGATGCGCGATGGACACTTGTCCGGCTGCTCCGGCAGGAGCCAGAACAGCCGGAATGTTACAATATATTATATTCTTTATTATATCAAATTCATACATTCGGAAGCATGTTATGTGAATCACGTTTGCGAATTATCTAAAAAATAATTCCTGTCATATCATCGGTATAACATGTTCACAAGTAATGGAATTGTAGCATAACATCTTATATCACGAACCTAGATACCTGACATACGTAGACATAACCTCTAATATTGCGGAACGGAACACGATATAAGCCGAATAACCGCGAAATATTACTGATAGAAACCAGATACACGTCGGATAACCACAACTACTGATGGAAACCAGATAAATGTTGGATAGGTACAGTCGAGGAAACTGAACCTGAAGCGCCGTTTTGTTGAGAACGAGCAACCGTACATACACGTTGTTTTTAATTGTCTTCAAGTTGGCATGAAGTTTAGATATCTGCTCATGCGATGAATCAGCTTTGCTTGTTTTTTTTCAGCGAACGTCAATTCACTAACCTAACAGGTGATTAATAAAATCGTCACATCGGATAACCCCAGAATGCGCGAATGTGTTTCCAAATTAGGTGGCTCCCAAAATAACCTATAGTTCTCGTGAAGTGTTTGAAGGGTTATAGGAGGGCTCTACGAAACTTACTGTGATATTCTTTCATGAAATCCGATCGATTTTTAATTCTCCTGAAGTGTTAGTTGAAACTGATAAGATCTGCACCTGAAATTTCCAACTCAAGCCTAGATACAGGAATTACGCACCATGATGTTCGCCAGCTATGACAATTTTGGCAATGTGTTCAGAACACTTGGGCGAAGAATCCTAAGTGTCAGATACACACTGCATATAGTCAAGTCTTAGTTCCAACTAAAACATCCTTCTGGTACTTACGCCATATGTTCTCATTTCAATGCTTGCCTTGGCTAAAATATCTTCAATAACAAATCAGGCACAAGTTAACAACTAATTGAATAACGTAAATAAAAATACATGTGACGTATTCCTAGATGATTACAATGAAACGAAGTCAATGAGGGAAAAACACAACTTTATTCAAGATAATCTTTGAAAATTATTTGATTACCATTGAAATATCATGATCAACCATTAACATGACCAATATAGGCTCTTAAGTTGTGGAAACAGGTCTCATTGTTCTAATGAGAAAAATGTCAATGGTTTAATCAACAACGCTTAAGGATAAGTTAACAGGTAGTAAAACGATAACCCATTTGAGTGTAACGCAGGAATATAAACCAACAACTCTTTCTCATTGACATTGAGGACAAAACTATTCATGAGTTATTGACGCTGAAGGATAAACTAATAGGTATAACATGCTGCGATAAAGCGTGACGAGAGAACAAATTACAAGTAAAATTCAGTACCGAATCTTACAGTAATCTGCAAACTATTTCTGAAACATGAGTTCTTCCTCTCACTATGAATATCATGATCTCAACTGTAACCCATTTCACTGTTACGTAGTATAATTGATGTAAAATATGTATATATTATTATCACAATAGGCTCTTGAGGGGTACATACACCTTTAAAATAATTTTTTTCAAATTACTGCTACACTCTGAGAAAACATTCTAGTGACTTAGTTTTTCTACAGTTGATAAGTGCTATTTTGAAACAAAGTTCATGATTTTTTCAGATTTTAGGTCCTCCGCTGAACATAGATTCAGTCCATCGAAGAAAAAGCAGTTGTCGTAGGGTACAGGTTGCTGCGTTGGATGAAATTTCTTCAACTTTTAAGGAAATATTCTGTATAAATGTAATTTCGGACCAAACCAATAATATTTGATAAATTGAATTTTTAGACATAGAAATTTTTGGTTTCAAAACATTTTTTCCAGCAAGATGGAAAAAAAATTCTTACAAAAAAAAAATATCTATGTCTAAAACTTGAATTCATGAAATATTATTGATTTGGTCTGAAATTACATTCATACAGAATATTCCCTTAAAAGTTGAAGAAATTTCATCCAACGCAGCAACCTGTACCCTACGATGGACTGAATTTAGGTTCAGCGGAGGACATAAAATCTGGAAAAATCATGAACTATGCATCAAAATAGCACTAATCAACTGTAGAAAAACTGAGTCACTAGAATGTTTTCTTGGAGCGTAGCAGTAATTTGAAAAAAATTATTTTAAAGGTGTACGCACCCCCTTAAGTTGTAGAAACAGATCTCGTTATTCTTACTTTGACTAGAACACAGCGTCAATATTAAGTCTAGGTTCTATTATACATTATATACAATATTATATATATGTATATTTACATCTTGTATTCTTTACCGATAACAAGGTTTACTCCACCGACAATTAGTTGCTTCATAGCAAATAAAAAAAGAAGAATCGATACTAAATATAACATTAAATAACAAAAGAAAATAACGTAACAGTAGGCGACCAACGTTATGATCCCAACATCCTAACCATGCGTCAGAGCAGATGTGTCACTGGCGTCAATGACTACGTTTCAATACACATTTTGGAAGGTTTCATGATAGAATCCGATAAAACATAGATCTCCTGTATGCGAATTACCACCAACGGCAATTGATAAAGACAACAGCGCAGACATAACTAAAAAAGACAGAGTCATCTGACTATCATTTTTCAAAGATGAGCTTCAAAAAAAGAGTAAGGAAAAATAAATGCTTAACGGTTGAATGACCATTCAGTTATTTGTTTGAATTGCATTTGCTGTCATCAAACTTCCATAATTAAGTAAGACTAGATTTCCGAAATGGTTCATAATATTAAGTGAGAAGTAGAAATTCTTAAGAAGTAGAAATTCTTCGTTGGTAATTCATATAGTCCTGCGTTGAACTTACATGGGTTAGATGCCTATTGTTCATGTTAATGGTTGATCATGATATTTCAATGGTAATCAAATAATTTTCAAAGATTAGCTTGAATAAAGTTGCGTTTTTTTTTCATTGACTTCGTTTTATTGTAATCATCTAGGAATACAACGTTACATATATTTTTATTTACGTTATTTAATTAGTTGTTAACTATTGTGCCTGATTTGTTATTGGAGATATTTCAGCCAAGGCGAGCATTGAAATGAGAATACCGGGATGATTTCTTGATAGTATACAGGTGACTGCGCATGCGCGAGTTTCGTCGTATGCTGAGGCAGGCTGGCCTCAAATACCACTGCGTGACGACTTTACCGACCAATGAAAATGAATTATTTGGCGCATGCGCTGTCACCTGTATACTATCAAGAAATCATCCCGGTATGTGGCGTAAGTACCAGAAGGATTAGTTGGAACCAAGACTTGATTATGCAGTGTGCCTCCGACACTTGGGATTCTTCGCCCAAGTGTTCTGAACACATTGCCAACATTTTCACAGCTGGCGAACATCATTGGTGCGTAACTCCTGTATCTAGGCTTGAGTTGGAAATTCCAGGTGCAGATCTTATTAGTTTCAACTAACCCTTCAGGAGGATTAAAAATCGATCGGACTTCATGAAAGAATATCACAGTAAGTTGGAAGTTTCATTAGGGCCCTTCTATAACCCTTTAAGGGGGGGGGAGGTTGACCCGATCGGTTATCGGCTTGTCTATTTTCTCCGAAACGGGGTAATCAATCGACTTGTCTTTTCGGCAGCCGATGTTTGACGAGTAATGAGTTCGAACTGGTACGTTTGATCGAACGAAATCGGGATTTTTTTTTTTTTTTTTCGTCGAAAAGTATTGGCGTGCCATTAATTTCGACTTATATCAGAGCCTACGCATCAAAAATGCAAAATCGGCTTCCTGAGCCCGATTCTGTGAGAAATTCTGAAAAAATTTCCGATAGCAAGATAGAAACCGGGTCCAAAAACCGTATACGCTATACGGTTTTTGTATCCGGATCCTATTAAAACCGTATACTGTATACTGTTTTTGTAGCCGGATTCTATCTTTTTATCGGAAATTTTTAGCATCACAAAACATCTTTGTTTTCGACAACGATGAAGGGGCCGCTTATATTCCACGTTTTTGGTCTAATTTTCGCCATCGTCAGAGGCTGGGGGCGGCCATTGCCGCTACAGCTGCTGATATAACGCGGTGGTTCCTAGAACGCCCGTGAGATGTCGCCACGCGCCCATCTAAACTTCACCTTTTACTAAAGTGAAAGTATAATATACTTAGTACTAGAAGTTTAGATGGGCGCGCGGCGACATCTCACGGGCGTTCTGGGAACCACCGCATTATATCAGCAGCTATAGCAGCTGTAGCGGCAATGGCCGCCCCCAGCCTCTGGCAATCGCGAAAATTATCACAAAAACGTGGAATACATAAGCTTCTCCTTCTTCTTCTTCTTCCTTTATAGACTTAACGCTCGTTTGAGCATGTAGTCAGTCCTTAATATTTCGTATAATTAACTTTATTTCCTTCACGTGGAATACAAGCGGCCCCTTCATCGGTGTCGAAAACAAAGATGTTTCGGCATGGTTGTGTTCAGAATTCCTCACAGAAGGAAGCCGATTTTGCATTTTTGATGCGTAGGCTCTGATATAAGTCGAAATAAATGGCACGTCGTAATACTTTTCGAGCGAAAAAAAAAATCCCGATTTCGTTCGATCAAACGTACCAGTTCGAACTCATTACTCGTCAAACATCGGCTGCTGAAAGGACAAGTCGATTGATTACTCCGTTTCGGAGAAAATAGACAAGCCGGTAACCGATCAGGTGAACCCCCCCCCCCCCCCCCCCCCCCCTACAATCAAATAAAATAATATTACAGTCGACATCCCCTTATAAGAGTGGTCTAGGGGCTGTAGGGGAAGTTTTTCTGAGAATTACAGTCCCTCTACTGTAGCGCGTCGTGAGAGTTCGTTCCGTCAGTTCCTTTATAAGAGTGTTATGCTTTGTTGTATCTCACATGCATTTTCAACGGTTACGTCTTGAATATTGTATATTATGTTTGACGCTTATAAGGGAATGCTCGAAACCAAACTCAGAAAGCGGTGTTGGGTGGGGGAGTGGTGATCTGAGCCGAGTTGCGTCTATGGCAGGGAATGCTCTTATAATGGGATGTCTTACTGTATATCATTTTAATAAGAGGTCATAATTATTATTATCATTCTTTCGGCTATCAGCACATGAAATACAACTAGAATGAAGTCTCGTTTCCGAAAAAGTCCGAAAAAAACAGTATTAGCCACCGCGAACCCATTAATGAACATTACTGTACGTGTACCGCGTGATTCCTCGCTTACATTCCAGTAATTTGGGTAGTGGACCGTCAGTTGTTATAGTGTTGTATATCTATATACCGTGACTTTATGTGGATGCGGCCCAGCAGGGATACTAACCCAAGACTCGATAGCAGCAGTTTAGTAACTAACTAGATTTTTCTAGTAAAATCACTGGAAATCACTAGATTTTTAGTGATCTTATTAGGAAAATCTAGTAAGTCACTAAACTGCTCCTAGCGAGTTTTGGGTTAGTATCCCTGCTAGGCCGCATCCACATAAAGTCACGGTATATAGATATACAACACTATAACTACTGACTGTCCGCCACCCAAATCACTGACTGAGATGTAAGCGAGAAATCACGCGGTATGTAGTAGCGCAATATGCATGATGTGTCGCATATAACAGGCGGATGTGTGAAGCGTTATATCGAATTTGTAGAATCCTTGGTCGACATTGAGAAAAAGATTGCTGCGAAGAGACTGATTTTTCCACACCAAAAGGTAATCAGGAACGCTTCAGACACATCGTCTGCTTCCGAAATCAAGGTATGCGCTTGTGTTGTAATTCACAATATTACCGCCCGTGTGTTAACGCACCGCCGTCCACCTAGAATAATTGTTCACAGGCTAAGAAGAGCTCATCAGTACGAACTGTCACGCAAGGGAAGACGAAAGTGATCGCTGCAATGAAGTTGAAAAGAATTAATGATCATGATGATGATGATTGCCGCACACCGAGAAGTAAAGCCGCTGTGAAGCAGTATAATCGTCCAAACGATGAGGCTAACTTATCGGGTGCGGGAAATGAGTCGGACTTGGTTGAAGCATCCAGTGGTGATCGGATGAAGTGCTCCGAAGAGACCCAAGATAGCGGCGTTGCCTCGTCGACCGATGATTATGCGCCGACTGCAAGATCTGCGGCAAAACGTAAAAAATCTGCGGACAAGACACCGATTGCAAAATCTGCGGAAAAACGCCAGAAATCTGCGGAAAAGACACCAATTGCCAAAACCGCTAGAAAGCACCAAAAATCTGCGGACAAGACACCGATTGCCAAATCTGCGGAAGTACACAAAAAATCTACGGAAATACACCAAAAATCTGCGGCCAAGACACTGATTGCAAAGTCTGCGGAAATACACAAAAAATCTGCGGGAATACACAAAGAATCTGCGGACAAGACACCGATTGCCAAATCCACTGGAAAGCACCAAAAATTTGTGGACAAGACACCGATTGCAAAATCTGCGGACAAGATACCAATTGCCAAATCCGCTGGAAAGCACCAAAAATCTGTGGACAAGACACCGGTTGCAAAATCTGCGGATAAGATACCAATCGCCAAATCCGCTGGAAAGCACCAAAAATCTGTGGACAAGACACCGGTTGCAAAATCTGCGGACAAGACATCATTCGCCAAGTCCATTGGAACGCACCACAAATCTGTGGACACATCAATTGCGAAATCTGCGGACAAGACACCTTCGGTGACTGCAGAGAGAACTTTGTCGGGTAAGATAACGATATGGTGTAATACCTGACAACCATTATAGGTGTATCATTTACAGATCGATTAAACCCATTTTGGTTTTCAGCTTTCCGTCTCGAAAGAAATACCGGCTATGAAGATTTAGGGTCATCCAGCGCTTTTGCCTTGACAAAGACCTTATCAAAACCGGCTACGAAATCGACTAAAAAAGTGTCAAAAAATGAGCAGAAAGCATCAAAAACTGTAATAAAGGATACGGCAGATGATACCGATTCGTCGCTATACGACAACCGTAGTATCGAAACTACACCGAAAACGGCACTTCGTCGTAATGATACGGGTGACACGTTACGGGTAACAGACGACGAATCGGAGGACGAACCGCTTCAGATGCAGCCGACCGATATTGACAGTGAAAGTGATATAGTATCGACGGACGGACCACTGTCAATGCGCAGCGATCCCAAGAAAGGAGGCAACGCTGAAAATGCAGACTTCCATAATACTGTAGACAAGGTTGGTGATTTATGTATATGTATATTATGATACACGATTTGTTGACCGATAACTCCTGACGAACTGCACGAATAAATAAAAAAAATTGATGCCTGCAGCTAATGGCTGAACTGAACAATAGCCACGAAGAGGATTGTAACAGGCATGGTGCGGATACAGCCGGAACGGGAGACGAACCGTCGTCACCCGTGGAGACGTCTCGTCGTAGTCTCCAGCTCGAAGTCAGGTTGCTACGAATGATGAATCTAAGACTACAACAGAATCTTTACATGAATACCGACCACGTTAAAGGTTATGTCGTGGACCGTCGTACTACATACTATATAATTCATGCCTCATAATACTCGTATTGCTCACGAGGTGCCGCATATATTGTACATCGTTATAATGCATTATACTTTTGGTTTACGTATTGATATTGACTTTTTCAATTGTATAATGTATTATTGCAGCCACGCTGCAAAACGTCGAGCTCGAAGCACGACACGGTATTCACGAGCGTATCTGCAGTGGAAAGGACATGCCTGTCGGATTTAGGAATCTAGTAACCGGAAAGGTGAGATATTGATAAATATATGCATATATTTTGGTGTTAAACTAACAATAAGTGCAATATACCTTTACGTACGTATTATACGTAAGTTCTTCCCGTTCAAGTAACAACAAATTTCGGTTGACATTGACCACGAACCGGTGTCGACGTGTCAGTAATTCGCTTCCATATATGTGACAGATGCATGCAGGATATGGATATTGGATAAAGACAAGATCCTATGATGACCTGCGTACGAAGACTGCTCTGACACCTTCAAAATTTATTGCGAACATTGCGACATTAATATTCACAGAACAAATCATGAGGATATCTTCGGTGACTGGTAGGGTCAGTAACGCTCATCGGTGTAAGGGTGGGAGTCGTATGGCAGCGAAACCTGCTTTAAATCCGGCTGGTTTGGATGCCGTAGCTGGTAAGTAAAATGATAGGGTGTGAAAGTTACAATTATCGTATAGCACCGCTCATAATACTGTTGCATGTGTTATCGATTACAGCCATAACGCGTTACTGGATGAAGTCCACGAACGCTACGGAAGAGGAGATTGTACGAGAAATCAGCGGAAGTCGAACGGTTATCGCGAAAAAAATAGCTGACATGAACCGTACTTCGAAACGTCAGTCCAAGGACCGAAGTGGCAACGAGTCGGAGGCGCCTTCCCTGGAAAGTGTGAAAGACGCAAACAGTCAGGCAGAGGAAAACCTGCACGCGGACAGCCCGTCCGAGGAAGACTTGCACGCGGACAGCCCGTCAGAGGAAGACTTGCACGCGGACAGCCCGTCCGAGGAAGACCTGCACGCGGATAGCATGTCCGAGGAAGATCTTGACGCGGACAGCATGTCCGAAGAAGACCTGCAACACCAATCATCGACAGATGATAACGTCGATGAGGAGAATGATGAGTGTTTGGAGAAGACAGAAACCGCTAATGCTGACGAGAGCATGGCGGGAGTACATGAGTCGGATGCGAAGTGCGAAACCGATGAAAGATTGCCGGATACAGAAATACCTATCGAAAAACCAGAAACCGAACGCTCGACGGTTCTAGAAGATTTTGAACCGGACGAAAACGAGGAGAGTCCAGATGAAAGTCCTACGAATGAACGTACAGCTGCAGAAACTAAAATGATTCAGGAAAGTGCATTGATTGCACATGCATCCAGCACCGATGTACGGGACTATGAGGTGTGCGATACAGAAAACGCAGAACCGAATAAAAAAACCAAAGAACGTCACTCTGCAGAAAACACAGAACCAAATAAAAAAACCAAAGAACGTCACTCTGCAGAAAACACAGAACCAAATAAAAAAACCAAAGAACGTCACTCTGCGGACCAAGATTCAGACAAGTCCGCGCGGACCTTTAAAAAGGTGAGACTGAACGATATGTCAGCTGCAGATGATCTGCTAGCACAAGAAGGCAATAACAAAAAAGTTAGATTATAATCCGATATTCTTATTATGAAAAAAAATGCCACGGTATAGAACAGTTATTGTTCATCAATATATGAGATGAATAACGTTTGATTTGAGTTTATAAGAGACATTTATGATGTTGATATACTACTATAATAAAAGTCGACAACTGTGTTGTTCCGAAATAGCACTATTATATCGCAAAATGTACATTCAGTACATAAAACTTTTTATTTTCTATTATAAGGCATAAATATTATCTTTTTATCAGTATTATACACTTATTACCGATTTTATATAATTATCCAAAAAGGCTACGGTCACAGACTGTTAATCAAAATAGTACTACATGTTAACATGTTCATGAAGAATTTTGATATTGACATACTACTATAATAAAAGTCGACAACTGTGTTGTTCCGAAATAGCACTATTATATCGCAAAATGTACATTCAGTACACAAAACTTTTTATTTTCTATTATAAGGCATAAATATTATCTTTTTATCAGTATTATACACTTATTACCGATTTTATATAACTATCCAAAAAGGCTACGGTCACAGACTGTTAATCAAAATAGTACTGCATGTTAACATGTTCATGAAGAATTTTGATATTGACATACTACTATAATAAAAGTCGACAACTGTGTTGTTCCGAAATAGCACTATTATATCGCAAAATGTACATTCAGTACACAAAACTTTTTATTTTCTATTATAAGGCATAAATATTATCTTTTTATCAGTATTATACACTTATTACCGATTTTATATAACTATCCAAAAAGGCTACGGTCACAGACTGTTCATCAAAATAGTATTAGGTACATGTTAACATGTTCATGAAGAACATGAAACGTGCAATATAAATTTTCGTATGACACACACACACACATATACATATACGATGACAATTCCTAACTACAGTTGAACACTCAGAGCAGCGTTGAGGTGGCTACCAGCATAATATCTCGATCGTTATATTGTTTTCGGGCTTCATTATTCGCTGAAATCGGGAAACAGTTGCCGGCGTTGAACTCTTGACCACCTCAATACTACTCCAAGCGTTCAGTAGTTAGGAATTCTCACAGTATATGCATACATACATAGTGAATTCGGAAAATGATTGTGAATGAACCGTTTGTGATACATTTATTCAAGATACATTCATTTAATCTCAATATTACTATATATTATAATACACTCTACGCATTTCGTACTACGATTAAAAAAAGACTACGGTCTAAGATTCTTTTCATTCAAAGCAATATACTGATTGTGTTGCAGTATATGTATCAACAATCAACATATCTTTCTTTCACAAAATAAAAATACGAATGAATAACAGATTCCATGTGTCGTGTGTAATATATTATCCTATCATGTCGTCATTGATAAGATATAGATTCGTCTTTTCAGCCATTAATGCCGTATGTAAAAATCGCATAGATGAGTAAAATATCCGGTTACAAAGTCCGGATTTCCTATACGGCTTTTATATGTATACGCGTCTTAGTAATAAGTGTATACGATAATTACGTCCATTTCTGTGTATAATTATACGTGGGATCAACTGTCCGCTCAAGCTTGGATAGAACCGATTGTAACAGCTACGTGGGGGAACCAACCATGGAGGATCGATTCCGCGTGGGTGCGGATAAAAACCGAGGTATATTATCGGTTATACTGCCGGATTTATACCGCATTCCAGCGGAATCAAGATGAACGAGCACGTTCCGAATCCAGCCGGATAGAATCCGGCTAGGAGGGTAACCTCGCACGTATGACCAATTCCGCATAGGCACGTATCAAAAACCGATATATTTCTGCGGATATGCTTGCGGATAAGTACCGCATATCAGGCAGATCAATGGAACCGTGCAAGTCCCGAGTTGAGTTGGATACACTCCGTCGTTGAAAAAGTTGAAAGATGTCGTAACAATTGCGTACAGGTCTGGATGAAAAGGGTGTACAAAAGCACTATACTTGTCGGATAGGGTCCGATCACGATGAAAAACGGGACCGTGCAAGTACCGAATTGAGCCGTATACACTCCGTCGTTGAAAATGTTAAAAATGTCGTAACAATTGCGTATAGGTCCGGACGAAAAGGGTGTACAAAAGCCCTATACTTCACGGATAGGGTCCGATCGCGATGAAAAACGGGACTATGCAAGTTCCGAATTGAGCCGTATACACTCCGTCGTTGAAAATGTTGAAAAATGTCGTAATAATTGCGTATAGGTCCGGACGAAAAGGGTGTACAAAAGCACTATACTTTTCGGATAGGTTCGGATAGCGTCAAAATCCTATCGGAAATTTTATGTAGGGAAGTTCTGTTTATCGTATAGAATTGATCTATAGAGTGAGATCTTTTGCATAAAATGAGGCTGGAGCGTCTGGTGCAAATAGCGCGGACCTATCAGCACGTGAAAGTTCAACTGGCACAGGTAACTCCTGTTTTCACACTCACAGCTACAATAATTTGAGAAACTCCTATCTATTTGGCACCTATTTTTATATCAACAGCTTAATAACATAGTCAACTAAGTGCCAAAAATGGCCTTTTTCGAGGTCAGACAGACGTATCTCCAAAAAAATTGTTCTCTGCATTGGAAATTCTTTAATGAATAAAAAGAGCCATTATCCATAATTCAGTATGATAGTCACGTATCTTCACACATTTTATATGACACAGTCGTAACTCCACACTTACGTGGTTTTGTTATAAATAATTTCTAAACCACATAATTCCATACATTGGTAGGATTCTACTCATTTTGAAGATACGCATGTATTTTTGAACTTTTCCAAATGTCAAATGATTTGTCACATGGAAACGTATCTCCATAATACCTTGTGGAGATACGTTCTCCTGTTACCGAACCGGACTGTACATACGTCTGTTTGATACAAATTAATGGCACTTACTCTTCTGTGTTTCAAATTGTTATTTACACCGCGAAAATGTTTCAAATACATTCACGAGTGCAAAAATGAAGAAAAAATGGAGCTACGTTTCTGTCACATAAATATAAAAAAATACCAAAAGCCTGGCACTTAAATGACTCTGTTATTCAGCTGTAGATATGTGCTTCATCAAAAATCTGTTGATCAATCAGAGATGGGTGAATTCGCATTATTGGTCGAGAAATTAATTCCTACTTCAAGATCGATCTGAATCACAATAATTGAGTTGAAGAGAGATATTAAAAATAAATTTCATTTGTGAGTGATGATGGCATTAGTTTTGATTGAATTAATAAATTCAACCTCGCTCCAATACCTATGCACAATTTAATTAATGCATTACGTTAGCCAATAATAATTGAACGTACAGTCATTGATCACTGATTATTTGAAGTGAATTAGAAATATAAGTTGCCCATTTCTGTGTTGAGCAAGGTCTGCAGTTCAAAGAATTGATGATCGCTTGTAATCAGTAACCCGAACGACACTATTCTGAGCTTGTATTTTTATTTTTTGGAGTAGATAATTCCAGCGAAGTCGATGAGAACGAGCGAACATTAATCCATTATTGACAATAACATGAAATTCAAGTAAAGATTCCTTCAGTCCTTCAGTGGTCTAATTGGACAAGGCGTCGCAGTACAAATGCGGAGGTCCCGGTTCAAACCCGGGTAGAAGGAATTTTTACTTGAAAAAATAATTATGATGCACTTCCGTTTTTTTCGGTCTATCTGGAGATTGCACGCTCTATATAAGCGGATCCACGTCACTTCACTCAAAAAAAAACCGTCAAGTCACGGATCTTTGCGCCATTCGACATATCTTTAGTACTATGGGAAAAAAAAATACGACTTCAGGGATTTTGAAAAATTTTCAAAAATGGCGGAGTTAGAGCTATTTGAATGTTGGTAAGTCGCTGTTGCACGGCTATGTTTGAAAATTCATATCTCCGAAAGTATTTATCGGAGCGGACTGATCCTGGAATCATTTTGTTCGTAAAAGAATGCGCTTTCATAAAAAAAATGTTGTTTTCAAAAAAAAAAAAATTCTTTCCATTTTTTTTCGTCGTTTTTATTTTTAATTTCGCTGCCATTTCCGCGGGACCTACAGGAATCCATGGAGATAATTTTTTTCGGATAGACGAATCTTTCCCCTTCAACCCTAAAAAAAAAAAATTCATGGAGAACCTATTTGGGCCGGAGAAAAAAAATAAAACGTCTTGTCGCGCGTCGCCGCGCGCGTCAATCTACGTCCGCGCGGCGAGCTCCTTGTGTTGCGTAGTGGAGTTAAATTACATTTGATGCTTCTCTACTTACCCGGGCTATTCATTCTCCGAAAATAGTTGTTTAACCACCTTAGTCTTCGCTTATCCGTCTACTGGTCATGTTTTCTCGGAGTTACATATACCTATACCTGTTCTGGAAATTCGAAGTCACCAACTGCACAAACTCTGAACGTTTTGTGTTAAATATCTAAAAGTAACTAATCCCTTCAATTGTATCGGAATATAATCCCTCAATCTACGGGGTTGTTTTGATAATTTCATCAGCGATGTTACTTATAAACAGTGGATATCAGTGGATCGAACGGCTTTGGAGACACTTACCAAAAAGTCCGAGGATTTTGTGGATAACTTCTGTGATCAATTGTCAAAATTGGTTGCACATGATTTCATTGCGAAGCAGCAAAGTAGTTATTGGCAGAAGATGAAAGAGAGCTTGAAAGTTGGCGAATTTTTAGTGGTATGCGATTTCGCTGAGAATTATGCATTTGTTGTACAAGATTCCACGCAAGGGTTTCACTGGAGCAATAATCAGGCGACTATTCATCCAATCGTGGTTTACTATAAAAGTTACGGTGACGACCAGTTGAGACATTTTAGTTTTGTGATAATTTCAGAGCATCTAAAACATAATACAGTTGCGGTTCATTTATTTCAAAAAAAAATTAGTCAACTTCATGAAAGAGAAGTTCCAAGATTCAATTCCCATAGAAAAAATAATTTATTTCTCTGATGGAGCAGCTTCCCAATATAAGAACAAAAAGAATTTTATAAATTTAACACATCACTTTGAAGACTTTCAATGCCACGCCGAATGGCATTTCTTTGCTACATCACGTGGAAAAGGGCCGTGTGATGGAGTAGGTGGAACTATTAAGAGATTAGCTTCACGTGCGAGTTTACAACTGATTGGCAACTCTGATCCTATTCAAACACCGCTGGATCTATATAATTGGGCATGTTCTTATTTTCGAAGCATATCTTTTGCGTACTGTACGGCTGCAGAACATCAAGCGGAAGAATCTATTCTACAAAATCAATTTGATAAAGCCTTGACAGTTCGTGGCACTCTGAAATTACATGCGGTCATTCCAATATCTCATAAACTCGTCAAAACAAAATTATTTTCCGCATCAGAAAATTTTGAATCCATGAAAATTATGAATTAATTTCAAACAGAGGTGTCATACACTAAGTGCCATCGAGCACTTTTCTCCGGCCCAAATAGGTTCTCCATGAATTTTTTTTTTAGGGTTGAAGGGGAAAGATTGAAGGCGAAAAAAATTATCTCCATGGATTCCTGTAGGTCCCGCGGAAATGGCAGCGAAATTAAAAATAAAAACGACGAAAAAAAAATGGAAAGAATTTTTTTTTTTTTTGAAAACAACATTTTTTTTATGAAAGCGCATTCTTTTACGAACAAAATGATTCCAGGATCAGTCCGCTCCGATAAATACTTTCGGAGATATGAATTTTCAAACATAGCCGTGCAACAGCGACTTACCAACATTCAAATAGCTCTAACTCCGCCATTTTTGAAAATTTTTCAAAATCACTGAAGTCGTATTTTTTTTTCCCATAGTACTAAAGATATGTCGAATGGCGCAAAGATCCGTGACTTGACGGTTTTTTTTTTGAGTGAAGTGACGTGGATCCGCTCATATAGAGGTGAGCTTCAGTTAGAAGACTTAAAAATTTGGTTCGACTGGTCCGATAAATTCACATATGGTATTAATTCATTATACCCAATCACCATAACAAACTAAGGGAGGGTTGAAATCTTATGCTCGAAAACGCAGCGCAAATATCGGACGATCAGATATGTTATCGGGTCAACAAAAATCATCTCCTTCACCGAGAAAGCGTAGAAATCGAAAGCCTTCAGAAGGTAACACTGATACATCATCAGATGAACGAGGATTGTTTCCTCCGCCAGGAGAGCGCAGAGACTCAGAACCTTCACTAGTTCTCACTGATACATCATCAGATGAAAAAAGACCATCTCCGCCAAAAAAGAAGCCCAAAAAGTCTCAGCGTCCAATAGTTATCGCAGCACCGGCGAAAAATTTACTACAGAAGCAATGTAAGTCATTTATGTCAGAATAAATTGAATATCCAATACGTAATATCTTTTAATTTCAAATTACGTTGAATCATTCGACTGAACAGCTGGCTATGTTTTTTTCAGCACACGTACAATCTGTGACACAGGAAAGGTTGCACAGCATGGAAGAGCGAATTCTCACATATAATACCACAAGAGCTCCAAAATTATCGGGTATTTCCCGATAGGTTCGTTGCAAACAAATGAAGAAGACAAGTTTTTCAGGTTACAAAATCACGAGCGCGAAGCGTGAAAAACTTGACGAGTTCGTTTGATTGCAGGGAACCTTGAGGGAAATACCCGATTAATTTTGAAGCTCGAGTGGTATTCGGGGGATTATTTTTCCATCCGAATTTCGGCCCATAGAATTGCATCATGAGACAAAATCCACAGTTGAAAGTCAAAATTGAAAAGTCACAGAATTATAATTATAATTTAATCTGTCAGATTCGATGGAGAGTTAACTGTATTGGAAAATCTTTTGTTTTTTATGTATATCAACATGAAAAATTACCGCGGTGAAAGCACACATGAAATTACCAGTGGAATTGTCAAAATTGGTGCAATTCTATTGGTTGAAATTTGGATGGGAAAAATAATCAAGAAAATTGAATCAGCTAAAAGAAGCGTGCTTTATGATATAAATATTAAAGTAGAACAACTCAAGCATACTATGGTATTGAACTCTGAAAAATCAGGTATGAACATTGCGGAGAACAGAAAGTGCCTCAACATCAAGCTGCCCATGCAGGATCCAGTGGCCTTTGAAGCATGCGACGAAGCTCTACGAACAGCCCCCAACAAAGCAAAAGCATTAGTATGTACAATATCATCATTATTCACTTCATCATTATTTTTTGGTACTCTTGTTGGAAAACTGATGTGTTACTGACCCACCTTTTTTGTTTCAGAAATGCATCATGACAACGGCAATAACTGGTATTGACAATGGTAATAAAGCTGTTACAAATATTTTGAAGTCTGTACTTGGGAAGCCAGTTCAAGAAGTCTACAGTGCTTGAGGTAGGGTAACGAAGGGGAATGCAAAGAAGAATTTCAGCAAAACGAAGACTTATTCATGCATGGAAGGTAATTTTTCTATGATACAAAGGATTTCTTATGGGTTACAGTCCTGTTGTCAAACAAAGGTATAGGCATCTGCATTTCACTTTGAACCTCACTTTATAGATATGCAACTGTATGATTGATGAGTTTCAGAATCGCCATCCAACTCTATTTTTTGTAATGATGCCTTGAAAAATGGTAACCCTAAGCTTGAAGTATTTATTCAGACCCGATTTCCACAAAGTTTTCAATATAATTGCAGATGTTGTTTGTGACAATCACAATATAATTAAAGACAACATTCTGAGTGTAACAAGCCGATGGTTGTCTGGCTGTGTAGACAGAGATGGCGGAAGAGTACGACCGGCTGCACAGGTTGTACCAGCTAAGGCAGCGGTTCCTAACCTTTTTTCAACCAGGAACCACTTTGATTATTTTGCTGTTAGCAGGGGCCACAAGGTTCAAGAATAATAAGTGTTAATCTGAGAATAATTTTTAATCAAAACTTCGAACATATTTGGTAAACTGAATAGTAACATTAATTAAGAGTACTATTATGATATAAAAAGGATCATTTTTAATAGAAAATTATATTTTGTTTTGCGTCAATGTGATTTTTGAGCTTGCATCTTCTGAACAAGTTGAGTAATCCTGGGGCTAATATTTTTGCTCAAAGCGACACGCATATCATCAATTACTTTCAATCGATTCCTGGACTTGTTTTTAATTACCAGCAATGCAGAGAACCCTTGTTCGCATAAGTAAGTTGTGGAGAAGAGCATAAGATAGCGCAAGGCGATTGCTCGAATTTTAGTATAAGAAATTGCTTTTTTACACCAAAACTCCTCATGAGATTCAGATACAAACGCGTCCTTGCAGTTCCTATCATTTTGAAATTCAATGAGCTCTTCCTGGATTTCTTCTGCAACGTCTTCAACATTAGGACTAAAAGGGTTACGAAGCAGTTTTTGGTCAACTTTAGATTCAGTTTGGTTATATTCCGGGAAGTAACAACTGAATTCCTCAGCCAGAATTTGTAGATGACTACTGATATTTGCTTGTATGTTCGCACTGATCATATCATATTTTTTAACATCGACGAGTGCTTTTAATGTCGGAAACGCAGAATAATTGTTTTCGTCCACTTTACCTATCCATAATTGAAGTTTACAAATAAAGGCACGAAGTTTATCTTCAAATATAAACATGTTTGCAACGCCTTCTAAATTTCTGTTTCCGGAACCTTGCAATTGCAAGTTTAGCTTATTCAAGTGTGTGAAAATATCCACAAGATAAGCGAACTGCATCTGAAATTTCAGATCAGAGAACTGCTCTAGTAAGCCTTTGATTTTTTTCTCAGCCAGAAACAGCTTAACCTCCTCTCTCAATTCGTATAATCTTCCCAGCATGTTACCTTTCGACAGCCAACGAACTTCAGTGTGAAAAAGAAGCGCCTCATGGTCGGAGTCCATTTCAGTGCAGAGTTTTTTGAAAAGGCGTGTATTTAAGGCGCTGCTCTTTATACTATTAACCACTTTTATGGCCAATTGCATTGCATTATTAAGGCATTCAGGAAGAGTCTTGAAAGCTAACGCCTGGCGATGTATGATACAGTGCGTTTTTAATGCAGAAGGATTGTTCTGTTTTATCAAGAGACTCGGTAGAGTCTCGCGCCAAGTACATTAAAAAAAGACGCGAGAAACTCGACCAAGACTCTTTACAGCAGCGGCAGCTCTTCGGCGGAGTGGGGGGGATTGTTTCTTATTTTCGCACGTTTGTTGAGATCATTTTTAGAAAAAACGATTCATTTTTGGATTCAGGGCCAATTCAGCTTTAATTTAAGACCCAAGTCAATACACTCGGTGCACGGATAGCCGGTTGCTGATGTTTTACAAAATTGAGTGGGCTAGTTTCACGATGATAATTTCTCCGTCTTAGTCGACATGACGTCATCAAAAGTTGTATGGTCAAAAAACTATGTAGAGAGGACGTCGGTGAGATGAAAATTACATAGGTTTGAGATCAGGAGGAGCATGTCGCTCTAGGATATAACTACTTGTATATATTCTATGGTCTACGGAACAGACGATCTCAATCTCGCGCATGCGCCATGACCAATGGAGAAATGACAGCAGAAAGCTGAGAATTATTATTTATTACGATATCTCAAAACTTTATAAAAACAATAATGTTTGATATTGAAGTGGGCACAGACGAGGAGTGAAATATTGTTCAATTTACCCTCGACGTCGGAGAGA
This sequence comes from Tenthredo mesomela, assembly GCA_943736025.1. Taxonomy (NCBI): domain Eukaryota; kingdom Metazoa; phylum Arthropoda; class Insecta; order Hymenoptera; family Tenthredinidae; genus Tenthredo; species Tenthredo mesomela. The sequence continues at coordinate 28,490,964 of OX031013.1, read as the reverse complement.
ACAACAAAAATATTGCTTGTTCAAGTAATCGTTTACCTTATGAGCACGAGATTTTGAGGTTATGCGAATTCCGTCACGTGGATTTCTATACTTATACATTGTAGATTTAGCTTATTTTCATTTATGAATGCAATTATCGGAGGAAACGGTTTTTGAGGTTATTCAATTTTCTATCAATTACCGCCTGAGGAAGTCTGACAAGAGAAAATCAAGAAAAAAAATGTTGAAGTTGAAAAATATCAGGATAGCACGATTTGATACAAAAAACGGCAAGGAGCCAGACCAAGAAAGCTGAGTTCAAGCGTTGGATTGCAACGAATTCCACTTCAAGCTCTATGTTAGGCTCATCTCTCAAGGCTCGTATGCTCAGACCCAAATCCTGAGTCAACGTTATGCGCTAGATTCCGACAAGTTCTATAATCTATCTCGGTATCATCTAGTCAAAACAGGACTGTAAGTCGACGTTGTGTGTTGGACTCCGATAGGCTTTATGCTACACTCCACGTCAACGTGGTGCTTTGACCTTCGGTGGAGATAATTTTTTAATCCATGTTCTATAAACAGCTTAGATTCTCTGCTTAGAACAATTTTAATCAAATTCAGATTAGTGCTATTACGACAAATGGTTAGAATGAAAATACTTATTCACTATTGAAGAAATGATCGATCGACTTCCTCTTTCTCAGATGATAGAGATTCTCATTTATATTTATTTATTCATTGTAGACTCAGCGTATTTCTTTATGAACGTATAATCATTGGAGAAAAACTTTTTTTTGTGGATTGTTCGATTTTAGAGCGGATCGCCGTATGAGGAGAGAGGATGATGAGAGAAAACGCTGAAGTTGCAAAATATCGGGATAGTGTGATTTGATACAAGAAACTGGAAGAGTCAGGCGAATATGGCAGGATACGAGTGTTCACCTTCAGAGACTTCCAGTTTATGCTCTACGCTAGTCTTGCATCAATAGGCTCAATTCTTTCTATACCTTCTGTTCAGACCTGAATTTGAATTTGACGTTATGAATACGGGACGCGTACATGTTCTTTTTGCAGAGGGCCTAGCTGATCAAAAAAAAAAAAATCTACCTAAGAATTGCAATACATATATCTAATATTTATATATATATTTCATCATGAGCAGCAACTATAACCCTGCGTGCAAGTAAGTCCGCCGTTGCCGGTTCCAAGCCCAGATGAGACAGGAGGAGGGCTGCGCGCAGGCTTACACGTTGCAGGCATATAGAATTTTACCGGATTCTAACGAAACAATTCGTAGAACTCAATAAAAGAGCTCATGTTACTTCTGTCCACAGAAATTTAAGGTTCACAGAAAAATATGATCTGTAACGTGTTTTTTAATTAGGGGGAGGAAATGCCCTGCCTACGTCACTCTTCGGCGATTCTCGACAAAATACGATACGGTACGACAAAACTAGAAATTTTCTGTTGGGCGCCAGATACTTCGTAGTATCAGATATCGATGAGAATTTATAATTTTTAAGGTAGAATATATATTATAGAAAATCGACGGACGATAATTCAGCCAGCTCAGCTGCTATGCTTTAAGGTAGAGGGGTAGGATACACCATATACGAGACAAATTGGTATTTTCATGAGCCTTACGGCCGTATATTGAATAAAACAGGTTATTGTATAAAAGATAGGTTCGTCCGAGACGAAAGAAGACAGAATAAATAATTTAACAAACGCAAGAAATACTACTAATAGCAATACTGAAAAGATAGACTACAATAAATAATACGCGAATTAACGTGTGTCAGACTGCTGCGATATAATACCTAATTAATTAAAGATACTCTACTCATACCTGTTGTAATTGGGATCCTGGGATCTTTCATACAACTATAATTTGTTTAAGGATCCGTTGTCGAATTAGGAGTTGGAACTCGGTCGTACAAAAGTGATTCAAGTTTATTAATGTATAAAGAGTTTACAAAAAGTGATTTACTATGTCTAACTGAGATCTGGCATAACCTGCCCTAATATCGGTCTTGATGTTCTGACGACGAGTATTATAATCATCGCTTATTTATTACGTATAAGGAGGTCGCCTTGTTTCTGCAATTGTTGTTAGTTGCGTCAAGCCTTGCACTTGCACATTCCAGAGTATTGCCAAAGTGTGTCTCAAAACATCTGGATTGCAACACCTTGATACTCTGGTTGCAACATACCACAGAGCGATACTCGGTACTCGATAAAAGAAATATTCCTCGTCTGACGACACAGTTGATCCGGTAGGACGAATAGAAGTTACGATAGAAAAAGACAGAATATACGCAACTACGGCGTAGAAAAATGAAGCGTTAGAGATATGCTATACTAAGACAGACTATACTATACTAAATTACCTAGACGCGGAGCCATGCGGTCTCCGCGGCTACCTACGCTCGGGTTTCACTCCAGGAAGGTTTGGCAAACAGGATATAATATACTAGATACAATATACAAGATATAAGCAATAATAATGAAATAGAAATGCAGAAAAGAAATAAAGAATCAAAGCAAGATAAAGATAGGTGTTACTAAATAACGAGAGAAAAGCTGACACATGCGAGAAAATTCGACTACTAAAATAGCCAGCCCCGAGGTTGTTCCGAGAACGATAATTACGAGGTACGAGACCGCCTGGTCCAACGATACCTCAACAAAATACTATATAATATGAAAGAAACCTCCTCGTGTCTTTACAATAAACAATATTGGCCTTACCTTATTTCTCGCTGGCTGCAATAGCACTTACACAACTCAAACTATTTTAAATATACTCGAGATTCACTCGGGAACGATACGATAGTTTTGTTCGATAGTACGGGAAGATACGGGACACGTCTAACCTTTGTCAACAAGGAGCGTAGAATAGGTCGACCGCTGCGTCTAGCTTGACCAGCTAGCCTCGGTACGGGAATTAGCTGATCCTGATTGGCGATATGGGTCAGGTGACATCTTCGCACCCTAATCGGCTCATTCTTCTCGACGGTTTTTGACTGTCGTTCGGTGATGGTGCGGTGTATGAGGGATCTCCCTTGGCTCTGCCGCTGTCGTCGGTACCCCTCTCCTTACTGCCGTCTTCGGTAATTCCTCGACGCTGAATATACCTGATATCTCGATCGTCCGATGATTCGGGTGGAGGGTGGCGACCTTACAGCTGAGGTCAATTCGCCAGGACCTCCACCAGAGTTGCCGTGCTGAGCAAAGAGAGCTTCGATCACGGAAGGAATTCCTAGTACGGAACGTCTGCACTGGGGGTTTTCATGGCCAACCCAGCCGTGATAACAGTAGGCGAGACAGTAGGTGGTCCAGTGCTGATCTGATGATCTGAAGACGGGAGGCTGTGAATGCGTTCACACGCGACCTCATACTCCACCCTCAGACATCCAGCCTCGGTAGCGGTAAGTTTGTCGGATGACAGGAGGACTGTTTGGTGCTTCTCGCACATCCCTGTACGCTGTCTATCCGCTGGAGAGCCAAGGTGACCCTCAGTACCGGTAGGATGCGCCTCCTTTGACGCTTTCCTGGCGAATCAAAGACTGCACTTCGTGCGGTACTGGCTACGACTCGTTCCCTCTTCCCGTGGTTTTCCCACGGCGGTAGATGATCCATCGTGTTACATAATTTTTAATTACAAAAATGAAAATATTAGTTAAGCCTAAAGTTTTCCCTAACTGTTTGCCATTTTCCTAGAGTATAACCGACTAGACATCTCGCGTTATCCGACCTTGTGACGGCATTACTGAATGCAACGTTACAGATCATACGTGTATATTATAACATTATTTTCATTTATTTAAAATTATACTACCACATTTAACATTGCTGCTTTTTGAGGGATTCGGATGATGCAAAATGCATCACCTTACATGTATTGAGATGTTCATAGAAACAATTGGCAGAATGCTGACCACTAAGCGAGTCTTGTGAGCGCGGATATAGGAAAACCCTATCGAGCGAGCGTAGCGAGCGAGTACAGTTATTAGGTAGTCAAGCAAAATTGTGCAAAAAGTGGTGATATCAACCTCAAAAACCCCTCGGGTGTAAAAACCTTTCACCAAGTACATTAATGTGGTCACTACCCCCAAAAAAATCCATCAACAAGAATCCTCCTTAACTGAAGTGGTACTATAAAAATGTCTATTTACAAAAGGATTAGATAGGAAATCAGATACAATACCACGTACTAAATTTTTTTTTCTGATTTTTTTCCTGTAGTTATTAAAAGCCAATCGAGTGAGCGAGCGTAGTGAGTAAACGAGTACAAGACTATTCAATTTTCTTTTCTTCTGTTGTAAACTTTTGTTATAGGGGAGACCGGGTATGGTTGTCACATTTTTTTTCTTTTGCATTTTTAATACCCATGTTTTCAGTTTAGCAGTGACATGTATGTATCAATGGATAATGTATTTATTCTAGTTTAAAAAGAAATAAAGACTTTTTCTCTAACATTATCTATCGAGGATATATTACAATTTTTGTGAAAAAAGAAAAGTGTGACTTTTAACCCCGTGTCAGGGATGGTTGTCACAGTGTCTGGGGTAGGTAGTCACATGGTAAATCAAGGGGGGAATATGGAAAGAAACGCTTAATAAAATAAAATAAATATTTTTATGGAAAACAAAATGGTGTACGTAGCTAATTGTACCCAAGAAAAAAAAATTAAATCAAAAATTAGAAATTAAATAAATTAAAATATTAAAAAAAAAAAACGTTCATGTAGCAAAACCCTAAAAAGTCAATAAAAAAAGACAGCAGACGTGTATGGTGTTGGTTGTCACATGTGATTACCAGCCCCCGTCAACCTGAGACAACCTGCCCCAATACACATTTCAGAACATGACCTTCCAAAAAGAATTCAATTTAATGTATATTAAAAAAACCATATAATGATATCATGAAACACACATTTAACATTATAAATACACGAAAAGTTATATTATTATACAAAATTTAAGTATAATTAGGAGACTCGACACAGATACATAAAAAATTACTTTGACTGTGTGAAAAAATCAAACGCACATATCTGCGTCACGGCATTTCGGAGCGGACTAAAATGAAGTAAGGAGGGTGGTGTTGCTCTTGTGATCCCCCGATGCCGATAGATAAATTTATTCGTTCGTTCAGTTCTGTGTTATGACCTCTGTGACAACCAACCCGTGAGACAACCATACCCGGTCTCCCCTACAGAAGACAAGTACTTGGCAATTGTATCTGATTTCAATCCTTTTGTAAATAGATTAATGTCGCTAGACCTGAGCGTGATCCTAACATAGCTGGAGCGCCATCCGTACAAAAACCAACGAGCTTTTCCCATATAATGTTATGCTTCTCAAAATATTTCGTTATTATGTTCATAACGTCGATACCTTTTGATGTTATTTCCAGTTCCGAGGAAATCAATAATTCCTCTTTGATCATGTTGTCGTGGTCTGCAAAACGGACAAACACGAGTAACTGACAACAATTAGAAATGTCTGTCGACTCATCACATTGCAAAGCGAAGCATGGTGATTTTTGAATTCTTGAAACAAGTTGCTCCTCGATGTCATTTGACATTAGTCTAATTCGAGATTTTACCGTGTTGTCCGACAGAGATATTTCTTGAATTTTTTTTTTTTTTGGCTTCTAACCCTAAAACTTCTTCGACAGCTTTGATCAAACAAGGTTTCACGAGAGTTTCTCCTATGGTGTGTGGCTTTTTTGCTTCCGCTATCAACTTTGAGATCTCAAATGACGCGGCTAACAATTTTTCCGATGACTCAAATGTTGTACCACTAGGCCCGAGTTTCATTTTCTTGAGATTCTCAAATTTTCCTTCAAAAAATTCTGGCGGTCGGTCAGAGAAATTAGGATGGACCGTTTCTAAGTGGCGTTTTAATTTTGCTGGCTTCATGGCGTCGTTCGCGAGAACGGTTGTGCACAAAACGCACTGTGGTTTGACTTCCCCATTCCTTTCAATGAAAATAAATCCGAATTTAATGTAACTATTGTCGTATTTTCTCTTAGGCGCCATTTTCTTGAAATCAAACAATAACGCAATTGAGTCCAAGCTTAACAAACAAAAGCTATATTTTCTTTTCCAAAGCAATTTTAATTCATTTCAATCATCATTACATGAGTCAAAAATTAATCAGAATATTGAGTAGGGTAGACTGGGTACGGTTGTGCCAGGTTACGGTTGTGACAGTCGTCATATCAGCTAAACTATAAGGAATACGGGGAAGGTTGTAAGGAAAGAGAGGAGCAGCGTGCCCGTCTGAACGTGTTTCACAGCATTGCGTCAGCCGTCGCGCGACATTAACGGTAGCAGAGGTCTACATTATTTTTTAACAGTCAAAAGTAAGTATTCTTATTCGATTTCTTTTAATAATTGTTGTGATATGTGTACAGATAGAGTAATGAGTGTTTTTCCTCGTTATAAGTCGAACATTAGTAGTTAAATAGTAGTGATTACTTTGTACGTAGATTATTTTGTATCGTCATGGCGATTATTTTTTAGCGAAGGAGTGTGTTGGGTACGGTTGTGACATATTTTCTGGGTACGATTGTGACAGGTAAAAATTATTTTTTTTTGCTTCTACATGCCTAGAAATCGCTTGAGGAAGACTGAAAGAGGGCAGTGTGACATAACGAAATATGAAGACGCTTATAAAAAAGTGAAACGCGGGACTTCTTTACGGAGAACTGCGGAAATGCACGAAGTTAATCGCATGTCTTTGCTACGATACATTCGTAAACGTGATGGAGCCGGCGCGGGCCACACTGAAGATGGCGTCAGCATGGGGTACGTCGCTCATAATAAAGTGTTCTCTGAGGAGCAAGAGCAGCAGCTGTCAAGATATATAATACGTTGCGCGGAAATATATTTTGGCCTTTCTCCGAAAGAGGTACGGAAGTTAGCTTTTGAGCTTACTACTAAATACAATCTGAAGCGACCTGCGACTTGGCTTGAGAATGAGCTGGCTGGCGAGGAATGGTTTCGTTCATTCATGAATAGAAATCCTTCACTGTCTGTTCGTGTAGCTCAAGTTACAAGTCTTTCAAGAGCAACAACCCGGGTAACAATTTACATGGCCAGCCCACAAGCCACATTAATGCCATGTGGCATGAGCACGGCAATGCTGTCGGCCAACCACATAGCAGGCCAATGTTCGATAACCATGCGGCGGCTATATGGTTTCAACATGGCCTTTTCACATGGCGATAATATGGCTAACTAAGCTAGGCTACCAATGTTGCACCATCCTGGCCGCCACCTTGCGCCACGACATCGTTTTTATGTGGGCCAAGCTGGCACTGCGATGTCCCGTCACTACCTAGCATTGACCTGGCCGCCACCTCGGAATGCCATATGGCTTTCATACGGGCAAACCTGGCACTGCCATGTCTTGACGTTAACTGGCGACTACCTGGCCGCCACCTCACGATGCCATATATGGCTTTGATGTGGGCCAACCTGGTACTGTCGTGTCTTAGCGTTAACTGGCGACTACCTGGCCGCCACCTCGCGATGCCATATGACTTTTATGTGGGCTAACCTGGTACTGCTGTGTCTTAACGTTAACTGGCGACCGCTGGCGACTACCTGGCCGCCACCTCGCGATGCCATATGACTTTTATGTGGGCCAACCTGGTACTGCCGTGTCTTGACGTTAACTGGCGACCGCTGGCGACTACCTGGCCGCCACCTCGCGATGCCATATGGCTTTTATGTGGGCCAACCTGGTACTGCTGTGTCTTAACGTTAACTGGCGATCGCTGGCGACCGCTGGCAACTACCTGGCCGCCACCTCGCATTGCCATATAGCTTTTACGTGGGGCAAGCTGGCACGGCCATGTCTTAAGGTAGCCTGGCATTTACCTGGTCTATACAATGCGTCGACACCTAGCTTAGTACCTTGCTATGCCGGTAGATGAGCGACAACGCTCGCAAGTAAAGTAACGTCGGCTTGACTACACCTACCCGTTGCCGGCCGACCACAATCATAATTCACCTACGAGTCAAGCGACTCATACCGCCTACCCGGTAGTATAGTTCATAACAGTTCTTTTGGAATGACTACTGTGTGAATGAAATATATACTTAAAAGTAAAATAGAACTCAAGGAGCGGTACTCGTTCCAAAATAGAGTGACTGTCACATGACAGCTAACTGGGGAAATTTCATGGTTACTTCATGGCTTTCATGTTTCAGAGAGGTATCAAAATTACTGGCAACCAGATGGCCCACACATAGCAACGAGTAAGCGCTGCCATGTCGCTGCCAGGTCAAAACCATAAATGAACTATATTGTTCATCGACTTAGTTGCCATCAAGGAGCGACATAGTTTGGTCGTCGTTGCCAGGTGAAAGCCATGATAAAACCGACCACTGCCGACATAGCGGCCACATTGGTTAGGTGGGTTGGCCATGTAGCGGCCGTATGGTTGCCGCGTTGGATTGTTACCTGGCAACTAGTTGGCCTCCACATGGCAGCGAGATAGCGCCTCCATATCGCTGCCAGGTCGGAACCATAAGTAAACCATGCTGTTTATCCACCTAGCTGCCATCAAGGAGCGACATAGTTTGGTCGTCGTTGCCAGGTACTAGTGTTATGAATAACGCTGCCACCATTGTTATGAATAAGGAAAGAGCTCCCACCTTTTGTGTATACGTGGATAGAGCTGTCGTCGAGTTCGTTCCTCGTTTTACACCTTAGCTGGATAACCGGATTTTGGATGGTAGGTGATTGAAACGAATATAATATGTAAATAACTAAATAGTTGTTTATTGGTATAGTGATTACTAGGATAGTAGAACCATCGATATGATTGTTATACGTTATTAAGTGAAAGCGATGAGTGATTTGAGTTTATGATTTCGAGAGTTAATTAAGAGTCGTTTCGGATGCAAGTTTAAGAACGACTGGTTTGGTTAACGATTTAGGAGTAAGTGTGTTCATTATAATAATTTCATTGTGTAGTGACTCTATCGTTCGAAACCTATTAATTCATACCATATGTGAATTTATCGGACCAGTCGAACCAAATTTTTAAGTCTTCTAACTGAAGCTCACCTCTATATAGAGAGTGCAATCTCCAGATAGACCGAAAAAAACGGAAGTGCATCATAATTATTTTTTCAAGTAAAAATTCCTTCAGCCCGGGTTTGAACCGGGACCTCCGCATTTGTACTGCGACGCCTTGTCCAATTAGACCACTGAAGGACTGAAGGAATCTTTACTTGAATTTCATGTTATTGTCATTGACCTCTTAGTCCACAGGTCTGTGTTTATTTCATTGTGTAGTGACTCTATCGTTCGAAACCTATTAATTCATACCATATGTGAATTTATCGGACCAGTCGAACCAAATTTTTAAGTCTTCTAACTGAAGCTCACCTCTATATAGAGAGTGCAATCTCCAGATAGACCGAAAAAAACGGAAGTGCATCATAATTATTTTTTCAAGTAAAAATTCCTTCAGCCCGGGTTTGAACCGGGACCTCCGCATTTGTACTGCGACGCCTTGTCCAATTAGACCACTGAAGGACTGAAGGAATCTTTACTTGAATTTCATGTTATTGTCATTGACCTCTTAGTCCACAGGTCTGTGTTTATTTCATTGTGTAGTGACTCTATCGTTCGAAACCTATTAATTCATACCATATGTGAATTTATCGGACCAGTCGAACCAAATTTTTAAGTCTTCTAACTGAAGCTCACCTCTATATAGAGAGTGCAATCTCCAGATAGACCGAAAAAAACGGAAGTGCATCATAATTATTTTTTCAAGTAAAAATTCCTTCAGCCCGGGTTTGAACCGGGACCTCCGCATTTGTACTGCGACGCCTTGTCCAATTAGACCACTGAAGGACTGAAGGAATCTTTACTTGAATTTCATGTTATTGTCATTGACCTCTTAGTCCACAGGTCTGTGTTTATTTCATTGTGTAGTGACTCTATCGTTCGAAACCTATTAATTCATACCATATGTGAATTTATCGGACCAGTCGAACCAAATTTTTAAGTCTTCTAACTTAAGCTCACCTCTATATAGAGAGTGCAATCTCCAGATAGACCGAAAAAAACGGAAGTGCATCATAATTATTTTTTCAAGTAAAAATTCCTTCAGCCCGGGTTTGAACCGGGACCTCCGCATTTGTACTGCGACGCCTTGTCCAATTAGACCACTGAAGGACTGAACCATGTTTTTTTCGGTCTATCTGGATATTGCACTCTCTATATAGAGGTGAGCTTCAGTTAGAAGACTTAAAAATTTGGTTCGACTGGTCCGATAAATTCACATATGGTATGAATCATTATAATAATTGTTACTAACGAGCTATTAATGAAGTCATCGTTTTCTTTGTTCTCCCGGGCATGGGCGCGTTTATGCAGTTGGATAGGTAGGGATGGAGTTCTCCGAATGTAAGGTGCACACAGGATGTTGTGTCTTATAGATTGAGAGTAAGAGAGGTATTGAATAGAGTGAGATACGTAACACTAGCCATGATAAAACCGGGGTCGGCTGACATAGCGGCCACATTGGCTTGGTCGGTTGGCCATGTAGCGGCCATACGGCTGCCACTTCAAATTGTTACCCGGGAAGCTTTAACAGAACAAATGTGAAAGCTTTTTATGACAATTTGCAAGTTGTTATGGACAGACACACCTATGAGCCACAGGACATATACAATGTTGACGAAACAGGCGTCACTACCGTCCAAAAACCTGATAAAGTAGTAGCAAGATGTGGCATCCGGCAAGTGGGAGCGCTTACGTCAGCTGAACGAGGCACATTAGTCACAGTTGCTTCTGCAGTAAATGCCGTCGACAATACTATTCCTCCCTTATTTATATTTCCACGGGTTCGTTATCACGACCATTTTGTTAGGGACGGGCCAGTAGGATCGATTGGCTCTGCAAATCCTTCAGGCTGGATGCAAGATGCATCATTCTTAGTATTTCTCGAACATTTTAAGAAATTCTCTAATGCTTCTCCAACGCATAAAGTCTTGCTGGTGCTGGATAACCATTCCTCGCATATCCACATTAATACATTGGATTTTTGTAAAGAAAATGGAATCACTTTGCTTTTATTTCTTCCACACTGCTCGCACAAACTGCAGCCCTTGGATCGATCTGTCTTCGGACCCTTAAAAAAAGCTGTAAATACTGCTTGTGATGGATGGATGCGGAGTCACCCTGGAGAAACAATGACAATCTACGATATACCAGGTATTATCAAAACTGCTATGCCTGTGGCTTTCACACAAGCGAATATTCAGGCTGGTTTTAGCAAGACTGGTATTTATCCGTATAATCGTCATCTATTCCAAGAAATTGACTTTGCACCATCTTTTGTAACGGACAGACCAAACCCTGACACTAAAGAGAACAATCCTGCAGAACAATCTTCTGTAACGGACCGACCAAACCCTGACGCTGGAGAGAACAATCCTGCAGAACCATCTTCTGTAACGGACCGACCAAACTCTGACGCTGGAGAGAACAATCCTGGACCTAACGATGAAATACCGCCATTTTCAGCTTCCTCCTCGGGCGAATCTTCAATTTCAAATCCAAGCAATGTTCAGTCAACTGCGTCATCCTCAGCCACGCGACCTGTTTTTTCGCCTGAAATTGTTCGGCCTTTTCCGAAGATTTCCCAAAAAAAAACAAGAGGTTCCAGAACCAAAAAGTCGACCATTTATACAGACACGCCTGAAAAAGAGGCAGTCAGGCAAGGATATGAAGAAAAAGAAAAACGGCTGAAGGCTGAGCAGGTCAAGAAAAATCTTACTGAACTAAAAGGAAAAAACAAAGGAAATAGTATATTGTGCATCTAGGGAGGAAAGTAGGTTTTTGCTCACGAGCGGGGAGCTTGCTGCCCGAGCCGACTTGCGCTCCCGAGGTGTGTCAAATTGCTGCCCGAGCTAGGAGGGGGAAGAGACGAGGCGAGCCGAAGACCGAAAGGAAGTCGCGGAGATCAGATAGCAAGTGATAAGAAGAGTACTGACGTAGAGATGTAGAGGAGTAGAGATGCAGAGGGAAAAAGGGGGGAAGCGTGTGAAGAGTTAGAGGACAGAAGTATGGGCGAACGTATGGGTGGTGATACCCAGACGTACCCCTCCCTCCCTCCCCCCCCCCCCCCCCCCCCCCCCCCCCCGTTAGAGGAAACATATCGCCTGTATTCAAGCGGTATGTTTTCTTTTAACGCAGTTATTTAAATATCATCTAAGGTTTACAAATAGGTATTATTATCCTAATGTTGTGTCTGAATTATATTTTAAAGGCTTATGTCTAAGTTAGTGATTACAATTTCAAAAGCGTTGGTAATGGTATGATAATATGGTTAACATGATATAGGTATTTAAAATCTAGCTTAAATTATTCAAGTTTATAATAAGTATATACAGGGTGTCCCAGAACTAAGTGCAACAAATGTTAGGGGTAATAGAGGGAGTCGAGCTGAGTAAATTGACCTAAAGAACATGTGGTCTCCGAGTCAGCGTTCGCGAGATACGACCGGTTAAAAAATCGCGTTTGGCGCCGGAATGTAGGCAACCGCGGACACAGCAGGCAGCGGTTCGCAGTCTTTTTGATAAGCGCGATCTTTCTGATACGAGTCATAACACTTTTGAATTCGAAAATTTCAAACAGAAACACTTTCGACACTGATTTTCCGCCAAACACAACATTATTACTTGTTTCCATAATAAAATTTCATATCAAAAGTATTTTTGTTTGAAATTTTCGAATTTAAAAGTGTTGTGACTCGCTTTAGAAAGATCGCGCTTATCAAAAAGACTGCGAACCGCTGTCTGCTGTGCACGCGGTTGCCTACATGCCGGCGCCCAATGCGTTTTTTTAACCGATCGTATCTCGCGAACGCAGACTCGGAGGCCACATGTTCTTTGGGTCAATTTACTCAGCTCGGCCCCCGCTATTACCCCTATCATTTATTGCACTTAGTTCTGGGACACCCTGTATAAGTAATTGGCATATAAGTCTAATGACGTTATAATATTGCCGTTAAAATTAGAAGAGCGTAGCGAAAAACTTTCCCGTTTTTAATCGTAATATTTTATTGGTTCCAGCGGGTGTGATTTTGCGGTTGTCCTGTGTGGGAGGTGAGTTTTTCGGGTTTTGTTTTTGTGTATGGTCAGGTAGGCCGGTCCAGAAAAACCTTTTTTTTCGAATTCAAGGGCCGTATCCGTATGGTTTGCCACTTAATACTAGAAACTAATCCCCTAATTTTTTCAGATTTTTTAAACAATTTCTAGAGGTCCCTCAATTCACTTTTATGTAATAACTCGTGAATTTCTAACTTTTTAAATTTTTCAATAGGACCCTGGAGACAAAAAAAAATTTTCTTTTCGTGAAAATCTTCATTCATATCATACACGATATTGTGATTTTTTTCAGATTTTTAGAAGGATTTCGCGGATCTCCACAGAGCAATGAATTTACGATTTTGCGGCGTTGACAATCTTTTTAGTCAAATTACATACCCTTGATATTGAAGCTATTAGCTCAAATTTTTTTTACATACCTGCGCGATGATGGAGAAGAACTGTGACCCCTAATCGTCCAAGGATATTGTCGTATTAGCCGCAAAAAAAAAAAAAATCAAAAACAAAAATATTCAATTTTTCATGGAAATAGTCGCAAATCTCTTCTTGAAGCACTAGTCCAGTCAATATAGCATGAAAAGTAGGTGATTAGTGTTTCAACTTCCGATTACGATGCGACATAGCTCATTTTGTCGGGAAAAATGTGTAGAACAAGATGAGATGCGAGCGGAAAATCGGAATTGGTCGGAACATTGTTTATTTTGTAGATTAATGAAAAATTACAGGAAAAATGCTCATTTTGCTGTGGTTTTTCAAGAATAACTCCTCAAATATCGATCTTATCGCATTTATCTTCACGTAAGGATTGGTTCAGAATGAGTTTATCTTCGAAGTTCAAGTATTACAAAACTTAATTTTTCAATAATTTACTTTTTATTGCGAAAATATTGCAAAATTTACTTGTAAATATCGAGGGTGCTGAATTTATAGGATCAAAACATCTGATCGACTTGAAATTGTATAATTAACGACTTTTTGATAACTTAAGAACGTATGCAAAATTTGGTAGCGATATCTCCAATAGTTATCGCATAATTCATTTTACAACTTAAAAATTCGCTTATTTTGCAAGAACGATTACGAGTCCCCGCCGAACTCTACACGGTTCCTGATTTTTTTACACATAGACCAAAGCCTAAACTGTCATAAACAACCGTTAGTTAGACTTTTTTTGCAATAACACGCGCTACAGAATTTTTTAAACGAAAAAAAACATTTTTCGCTTAAATGCAAATTTGATATCTCGATGAATTTTCATCGAAATGATGCGTTTCATAAAGCAATCGATAGGTCTACTCAAGACCTTCAATTAAAAAAAAAAAAAGACCCCCTTTCATCTATTACTTTCCGAGATATTCAACTTTGACTTTGGTACCGAATTGTTAATAAACAAATTAACATTTCGTGGATTTTTCAACGCGAATTTTCTCGCTTGGCCATCCATTTTTCACTTACCTTATGCCGATTAGTTGAATATTGTTATTAACGAAGATATAAGTTGATAAGGTGAGCGCGGCGCACGCAAAGACGAGTGAGAAAGCAGCCAGCTGTGCGCGGGGAGTGGTGGGAGGGCCGGCAAGCGGAGAGAGTGAAAAAAGTGAATCGATTTTCTAAAAATCGGATCGCTTTCAAAATATGCTCTATCTCCGGTTCTATTGGGTGTATTTGAACGTTATTTTTTTTAAATTGGGGTAGCAAAGCGAGAGAAATCCAATGGTAGTACTTAAATTGTCCAATTTTCCAAATCTTCCGCTCTACGGACTTCTGAAAAAACATTTCTTCAGACATGCAACAATTTAGGCATGCAATTATCAATCAGTTATCATTTTACATAAATAAACAAAATTGAAATTTCTAAAATACATTATTTTTATTTTTATAAGACAGTAAGATGTAAAAAATGATAAAATATGATAAAATATGATAAAATATGATTTAATTATTACTCAAAGTACTAATTAATACTAAAATTATTTTCGCAAAGATTATACATAACATGAAATGTTATAAAATAGTCATTAGGAAATGTATAATATTATTTTAAGCTATAAGGGATATAGTTATACACACATATATATTAGGGTGTGTCACCAAAAGAAAATTTTTTTTTTCTACCTTCTGAACGGATAGTTCTCGTCAAGACAGAAAGATTCCCCCCCTGGAAAATGTTCTATGTCAAGGCTAAGTGGCCCCGAAAATAGATTTTTTTGTGTGTTAAGGGGTTATACGCAGTTGCAAGGCCGAAAAAAGGCGTTTTTTAACAATTTTTTTCTGACAAGGGATTTTATTGGACAATTACAAGAAGTATTAACACATGTAGTGGCAACTTTTCACTTTAAATCGGCACTCTTCATTTTTTTAAATATTGAGTTACACTGGTCCTGTAGACGATCACCTGGAGGTCCTGCAAAAAAAGGTGTCTGGCGGTGAGCACGATATCTCTGGTTTGGATTATCAAAAATGAAAAATAAGAAAGATTCTGTCAGTGGATAGATGAATCTAGGTATTGATCGAAGGAATACTCGAAATTTTGATTTTTGACAAAATGGCGGCTCCAAAGAGAAAAAATGCCGATTTTCGACTAAAATTTTTTCGTAAAATTGTTTTAAAAAATAGAAATAATGATCGAAAATCTTAATCCTTCGATCAATCCCCGCAAAATATATCTGAGAAGGTTGTGTTGAAATTTCAAACCGATCGGTTGAGCCGTTTTTGAGAAATCGTGCTCACCGACTTTGAAAACACCGTTTTGAGAAAAACGCGCTTAAAGTTTCAAAAAACGTTTACACATACAAAAATTATTTTTTTTTCAACTCACATGGAGTCGTCTATTCCAGGGCCATAAAATGAACCCTCTGCATTATCAGCAGCTTCTAATATTCTGATTTGTTGTTAATTGATTTTTTGACATTTCTAACTGCGTATA
Source organism: Tenthredo mesomela (assembly GCA_943736025.1). Taxonomy (NCBI): domain Eukaryota; kingdom Metazoa; phylum Arthropoda; class Insecta; order Hymenoptera; family Tenthredinidae; genus Tenthredo; species Tenthredo mesomela. Next base: position 28,474,903 of record OX031013.1, on the reverse strand, counting down.
ACCCCTTAAATAAATGGAAAACAAAAAAAAAAGTTTCGGAACCACTTAGACTTGACGGAAAAAAGTTTTACTATGCGGGATGTTTTCTTCTTGATAAGACCTAGTGACTTGAAAGGTAGCACCATGAAAATTAAAAAAAAAAGTCAATCTGTCACACCCTAATATATATATATATATAGAATGTTAATGAAATGTGAATATTATTGTAGGCTATTATTATTATTATTATTATTATTAGCAATATTAGTGTTTATAAAAATAAAAATAATTTATTTTTGAAATTTCAATTTTGTTTATTTATGTGAAATGATAACTGATTGATAATTGCATGCCTAAATTGTTGCATGTCTGAAGAAATGTTTTTTCAGAAGTCCGTAGAGCGGAAGATTTGGAAAATTGGACAATTTAAGTACTACCATTGGATTTCTCTCGCTTTGCTACCCCAATTTAAAAAAAATAACGTTCAAATACACCCAATAGAACCGGAGATAGAGCATATTTTGAAAGCGATCCGATTTTTAGAAAATCGATTCACTTTTTTTCACTCTCTTCGCTTGCCGGCCCTCCCACCACTCCCCGCGCACAGCTGGCTGCTTTCTCACTCGTCTTTGCATGCGCCGCGCTCACCTTATCAACTTATATCTTCGTTAATAACAATATTCAACTAATCGGCATAAGGTAAGTGAAAAATGGATGGCCAAGCGAGAAAATTCGCGTTGAAAAATCCACGAAATGTTAATTTGTTTATTAACAATTCGGTACCAAAGTCAAAGTTGAATATCTCGGAAAGTAATAGATGAAAGGGGGTCTTTTTTTTTTTTAATTGAAGGTCTTGAGTAGACCTATCGATTGCTTTATGAAACGCATCATTTCGATGAAAATTCATCGAGATATCAAATTTGCATTTAAGCGAAAAATGTTTTTTTTCGTTTAAAAAATTCTGTAGCGCGTGTTATTGCAAAAAAAGTCTAACTAACGGTTGTTTATGACAGTTTAGGCTTTGGTCTATGTGTAAAAAAATCAGGAACCGTGTAGAGTTCGGCGGGGACTCGTAATCGTTCTTGCAAAATAAGCGAATTTTTAAGTTGTAAAATGAATTATGCGATAACTATTGGAGATATCGCTACCAAATTTTGCATACGTTCTTAAGTTATCAAAAAGTCGTTAATTATACAATTTCAAGTCGATCAGATGTTTTGATCCTATAAATTCAGCACCCTCGATATTTACAAGTAAATTTTGCAATATTTTCGCAATAAAAAGTAAATTATTGAAAAATTAAGTTTTGTAATACTTGAACTTCGAAGATAAACTCATTCTGAACCAATCCTTACGTGAAGATAAATGCGATAAGATCGATATTTGAGGAGTTATTCTTGAAAAACCACAGCAAAATGAGCATTTTTCCTGTAATTTTTCATTAATCTACAAAATAAACAATGTTCCGACCAATTCCGATTTTCCGCTCGCATCTCATCTTGTTCTACACATTTTTCCCGACAAATGAGCTATGTCGCATCGTAATCGGAAGTTAAAACATACCAAATTGCTATATTGACTGGACTACACGGCGTGTGAGAAGAAAACACCATTGAAAAATAAAATAATAAGACTTTATTGTATTCGACTCACTAATTACATTTTTTATTGCAATCGAAAACGGCTACTTGGAGTGATTCAGTCTCTTGATAACCTTAGACTTCTCAAAGCAAGGAAACTGTTTTCTATGTTGTTCGACAACTTGCAACAAATATTGTTTTTGATCTTCTTGTTTTGTTATGACTGAATTAAACGCTTGAATCAGGGAAACGCCTCTCTCGGCTAAGTCGTTAACGACTTTCAGTTGACTAATTTTGTTTCGGGCTTCGATATAGTATATATTTTTGTCCCACAAACTTGGGTCTTCGGTTATGAAGTCTAAGGAAATCTTATTTTTTGCAAAAAGCATCTTGCTATTTTCCGTTATAAAATCACACAGTTGCCATTTTAGTACAGTTTCTTTGGTCACTGCGGCCCGTTTTGCGGGCTGCTTGTTACTGGGCCTGCTTAAGGCCATCACCATACATTTCTTATCCTGGATCGATATGCGAGAATCAAATAATGCTAAGCCGCAGAGCCTTTCGCCTAGGTACCATAAATGCCGAGAAAAAGTCTGAAATGTTACTTCAGCCATTTTACGGTTAATTTTATCGTACTGTGCGAGGTCGTTCAACATCTGCAAGTCGTTTGATGGAGCCAAAGTCGGACACTGGCTGGCAAGTGTACCACTTCTTTAAGTACACCCTTACGACGAACACGTTGAATTGTCGAAGATTCCTAAGCTCAGCGGCTTTTAATTGAAACTTGTCATTCTGGCTACTGAAAATGTACATTTTCATGCAGTAAATTAACTTAGCCATCCACCTAGCTCTATGACAAGCTCCCGGAACACGAATTGTTATATTTTTTTCGGGATCATCTCCCAAAAAAGACGAGAGTCAATAAAAGCAATTCTTTGTAGTCATCTCGAGGCTGGAAGATCAGCAGTTGTTGTCTGACAAAGTAGATAATTTCATCTCGTATTGGTGTAAGGTGAGACGAAATATTTTCATCGTCGATTGCATTTGTACGAATATTCTGATCAATTGAATCCCAAGCCTCTTGAAATCTTTGAAACAATTTGATGTTTGGTCCAGTCGAAGGTCCAAATAAAGAATCAAATGCTGATGCGACGATAAGCTCATGTATATGATGTCTGCAAGCAAGGCTAAAGAGTTCTGTTCCCAATTTATTTTCCAGTAGCTTGCAAGCTCTACGATCTTTCCCAGTATTACTGGCTGTCGTGTCAAAACACATAGAAGTTATGCGGTCTTGTAGAGACCATTGTTGAAGTAATTCATGCACGGCGTTAGCCTGTGCTTCTCCTGTCCCTGAAGGGACTACCGGGACGCCTATAAGCTTTTCGAATCCTTCTCCCGAAACTAAAACTGCCAATCTGTCGACACGTTTCTTAGAAGTCAAAGATGGTAGTAATTTTCCATCCCAATGAACCGTTAAGGGGGTATTCTGGTCTAGAAATTTGAAAGAATCGATTTTTTTTTGTTGCATATTTTCAAAGTTGAGACCTTCAAGAATATGTCCTCAAGAGGATTTTTCAAAATTCAAATTATTTTCAGAGTTACAGCGACTTTTGTGACGTGGCAATTAAACCGGTCGGCTACTACCCGAGGACGAGTCCCTTCGAGAAACTCCTTTATACTCCCATATATACTTAAAAATCTATTAACCGTAGGTCATTGTAACGTATTTTGTTGGAAGGCCCAATGTATGGATCGCTGATTTAAAAAATTTAAGTATAACACACCATTAAACGTCTCAGACTTCGCGAAACTTGACCTCAAACTTTAAACGCGTTTTTCTCGAAACTACTTTTTTCGAATCGGTGTGCATGATATCTCAGGTTCTACTCGACCGATTTACTTGAAATTTGGTACAGAGCTTCTTTATATATTATAGTATTGCACTACGGAGAGTTTTTTGATAAATTTTTTTTTTTTTTTTAAATTCCGAAAGGGCGAAAAAACGGAAAAAACGTAACTCATTTTTCAAACCGTCGCCATTTTGTGAAAAAAAAATTTTCTCTTAAAAACTCCTCGTAGTGCTGTAACTACATCCTTCTTCTTGACGAATTGAAAAAAATTTAAGATCACTGGAAGGACCGGAATCCTGCACACCAGGAAACGCCATATTTTTGAGAGCCCCCACTTTGCCAGCCTGCAGTTTTTTGAATTTTGATTTTTTTCTTTAATATCATACATGTTTTATACTCTCAAAATATCAATAAATAACTAGTAAAAAAATGGATCGTGAAAATATTTATTGGTTTTTTTTTTTATAGCGTCTGAAAAAACACCCAAAATTCGGGCGTCTAAACCAGAATACCCCCTTAAAGGAACATCAGGGTTGACCAAATTTTTTATATCGTCAGCGTGTCTTTTGCGTACCCGCATTCGTTTTCTTCTAATTGATTGTCTCGATAATACAGTATCATTGATGTTCTCACCTAAGGACTGACTGGTAGCCAGGGCCGGAACTTGGACTGAGGAGGCCCCGGGGCAAAACAAAATTTGGGGCCCCTCCCCCGCCATTTATGAATTTTTTTAATGGATTTTTATTTTTTATTCAACTTTTTTTTTCAATTTTAGATCCGGTTGATCTAATTTTTTTTTCAAATTTTTTTTTTTCATCCTCGGCCAGGGGGCCCCCTCGGGTCGGGGGCCCCGGGGCATTGCCCCGCCTGCCCCAGTGTAGTTCCGGCCCTGCTGGTAGCAGCTAGAAGATAGAGAGCATTCCCGTCACTGATTTTGGTGCGATCTAATGCAGTACAAATTTCATCAGTCAGAATGATCTTTACCGGAATCTTTTGCCGATTTCTTTTTGGCGGAATGTACGATAAGTTTGTATCATTGTCAGAATCACTCAAGTCAGATTCGCTTTCTGAGTCATCAGTGGTATTCCGTTGTTCTTGCAACCATTTATTCTTCTGTTCTATATTTTCGTCGCTTTTCTTGATTCTTTTCCCGGACTCCTTGTGGATCCTCGTCAATGATCTTTTCTCTGCTTTCTCAGCTGATTCTATTACCGGAATATGACCTCTTTTACCATCTCTTTGATTGCGATAATATGCTTTATCTTCGTCGCTTTTCATTGTTTGTAGAGCATTTGATCGGGCCACGTCAAAAAGTTTGGTCATTGTATTGAGAAATTTGTCTCTTTTTCCTTCTTCGACTTTTGTGGTTCTGTAAATATTCTTCTCCAAATTTTGCCTTTCGAACTGTATCTTCTTTACTTTTTTTATAATATTGTGCTTTTCTATACATGGGATGCTTGTTTTATTCCACACCTCCAGGATTTCCTTTGTTGTTATGGTTGCACTCTCTTGTATAGATTTTTCATCGTTTACTCGTAAGTATATGAACCTTCGTAAGACGTCGCCTGTTAGAGGTAACGTAAGTCCTGTGATCTTTTTGAGAGGCTTGCCTATCAGCCAAACATCCCGATTCCTCTTCAATATCGCAGGCATTGTTTGAAAACTACAAATAAAATTAGAACGAAAATTGCTAACATATTTCCGCAATGAGTGAATATATTTTTTGGCTCGTTGTGTAAATAATAATACTCACATTTTCTTTTATGAGCTTAGAAAATCTTATTTATACCGCTCGTGTGTAACGCGTAATGAGACTGAGAACGTTATCAGCATTTACATGTCACATTACACGATTTGTTTAGAAGAAAATATAAACATAGTTCTTGATGCGCTATCAAACCATGTAACAGCGCCGAAACCAAGCAACAGCAAAAAAATTGCGCGTAAGAAGAGACAAAATATTTAATTTTGTTTCGATTGTTATATAATTCATGTCTACAAACACTGGGTATAAAAAGCCGCAAAAGAATTAAAATATTACAATATTTTTGTTTTTGATTATTTTTTTTGCGGCTAATACGACAATATCCTTGGACGATTAGGGGTCACAGTTCTTCTCCATCATCGCGCAGGTATGTAAAAAAAATTTGAGCTAATAGCTTCAATATCAAGGGTATGTAATTTGACTAAAAAGATTGTCAACGCCGCAAAATCGTCAATTCATTGCTCTGTGGAGATCCGCGAAATCCTTCTAAAAATCTGAAAAAAATCACAATATCGTGTATGATACGAATGAAGATTTTCACGAAAAGAAAATTTTTTTTTGTCTCCAGGGTCCTATTGAAAAAATTTAAAAAGTTAGAAATTCACGAGTTATTACATAAAAGTGAATTGAGGGACCTCTAGAAATTGTTTAAAAAATCTGAAAAAATTAGGGGATTAGTTTCTAGTATTAAGTGGCAAACCATATGGATACGGCCCTTGGATTCAAAAAAAAAGATTTTTCTGGACCGGCCTAATGGTCGGGTTTGTTGGCGGAAGTGGGGGTGGTGTTCCCTCTTGGGGGGTGTTTTATGTTGGCTTGTCTTGTCGGTGGTCGTTTAGGTGGGGGTGAATAACGCTCAATTGAATAGGTTTTTCGTACGTCGATGGTCTTAGGCGTCTGTTGCCGCGTCTTGTCTTCTTCAGGCAAGAGAAGACTGTTGATAGTTTTGAAAAAAGTGAGAATTTATATGCTACAATCAGGGCTGCTATAATTCCGAGGCCGACGGCGGCGTAAGAGAGACTAGTCGTTAGGCTGTCGGTGTTTTGCTGTGCGCGCTTGTGTGTACTCAATTCTTTAGCTTGTTTGATTATATCTTCCAGTGCTAGGCTGTTAGATTTTATGTCATCTGCGTCTAGGGGTGTGGTTTTATATCGGTGGAATATGGGAATTGTGGATAGGTTCACGGTATGGTTCTTATTCAGGTCCTGATATATTTTAGTTAGGTTTAGACTAAATTCTGGGACGTATGAGTGCATTTCTGTTGACGTCATGGTGTTAGAGGTACTGAGCGTTACGATTTCTGAGCGTCCTGAACATTTACTTTTCAGTTTTAGTATCCCGGATTTGGAAAGGGTGACACGTGTTGTAGGCATATTGGGGCACAGGATATGGATAGTTTCTGGGTTTGGTAGGGAGTAGATCCAGGAGTTTGGTGATCTTAGTTTCGACCAATATGATCCATCGAACGAATTAATCCTGATGTTGCATGTGTTTAGTTGGTTAGGCGTATTACCTAGGAATAACTGCATTTCGCATGATTTGTGATTGTTGTTGTGATAAATTGGTTGGGTCTGTTTACAGATGTATGAGTTTTGTGAGAATTCGCACTCTGCGAAATCTGCTTTTGATAGGTGAAAGTAGGAACTCCTGTCTTTTGATACTGCTATGTAGTCATTATTGGGGACTATGCAGGCGAAGGTATTTGTTCTGTCAAAGTTCTGTTTGACTGGAATCGGTAGTAAATGGTATAAGTCGAATGTGTCGTCGTCTAGTAGTGGGATTGATAGGGCATAGATTATGTTGGGTTCGTTATAGATAATGTCGAGTTCCGATAGTCTGATTAATTCTTCGGCGTATTTATTTCTTAAAGGGGTGGGAAATTGTAGAAGTGGTTCTAAGGTTTGTATGTGTTGCAGGCTGTTAATCAATTGTCTTGGTGATAGTAGTTTCGGGTGAATGATTCCTTGTTTCGCGAATAAAATGGCATCGATTACGCTGTTTAAGTCTAGTTCGTATTCCTTCAGCATTTTGTCTAGTTTGTTGAGGTGATGCAGTAATGTCATGGTCATTGTATTACGTGTTTGGTATCTTTTTATGTCTGATAAAGTGAAGGTGAAGGATACTACTTGGTTGTCTAGTTCTATGATGTGTTTTTCTATATTGTCGATTTCTTCTGTTGCGTGCCCAGCATTGATCGCATGATGTGCGTTTGATTTGCTAGTAACGTGGCTACGTGGCTCGTGTCGTTAAACAGTCTGTCGATTTGTCCGTTAATGTAGTCACCGTCCGCTTCTGTTAGCGTCCCGTAGAGCGTCTTGTGAATACTGCCCACGAAGTTGAACCATCCTCGTTTGACGCGTATATGGGTTAGTTCTGCTAATTTTTCGTGGAGTCTATCTGTTTCGTGGTATCCTATCAAGTCTTCTATCTGGTTTTGGTATTGTTTTATGGTTAATAGTCGGTTTTTTGATATATTTATTGTGTCTTGTACGATGCAGTCCTCTCCTGTCGTGTTGCAACTTTTATCGATTAGGTCGCAGTATCTTCCTAGTTCGTCGGATATGTCTATAAACTGTTTCATGTTCAAGAAGTTTATCAGTTTCCATTTGTTGTTCGATGTACGTAAGTTTTCTAGTTGTTCATAGTAAATCCCAGGGTTTGTTGTGAACGGTATCAAGGTGTAAGGTTGGTTTCCATCGTTCTCGAGTGTCGTGCCGTATCTGTAATTATTTGTCGTGTTAGTCTCGTGTGTGTGCTAACTTCAATTTGTTTAGGTGAACTATTTTTGTTCTGTTCGGCGTAATGTAAATTTCTGCGTTGATATTGTCAATTATTTGTTTGATAATGTACGGACCTTTGTAATGGTCGTCGAATTTTGAGCGTGTTTCGTTTAATAGGAAGGCTTTTTGTCCGGCTTCAAAGGTTTGTGGGTTTATTAGCCTGTCGTAGTATGTTTTTGATTTCCGTTTGGCTTCTTTTAGGTTCGTTGCCGCTTGTTTTCGTATGTCGTGCATATTTGTTATTACACGGAAAGATTAGAACCCGACTGGTTCGTGTTCTGCACCAGACTCAGTCGTGTGCAAGAAAAAAATGGAAGAAAAATGAGTTTGCACCAGACTGAGTCGTGGGCGCACACGACTCAGTCGGGTTCCACACCATAATCAATCGGGTGCTGCACCAGAATCCGTGCACAGTAACCAGTCTGGTGCCGCACACGAGTCATTCGTGTGCGCATACGAATGAGTAATGTTTCTAAAATATTTCAGCCAAAAATTTTATAGCACATGACTGACTAATGTTTGTCACACGATTGGTTCTGGTTTCGCACCGTAACCAGTCAGGTGCTGCACACGACTCAGTCTCACAAAGCTAACATAACACATCATACAAACAACCATGAAAAAATTCGTAATACTAATACACTTACCTGAGATTTTAAAGTCCTTACGAATATTCACTATAATTATGTATATATAATTATTATATATATCTACATAAATAATTTAAAACTTATTAAAAGTTTATGTGACATGTCACATAGACGACATACGTGAATAACGTTGAGGTTAGGAGGTTATGCGCAGTAATCGCTGGTCTCAGACCAGACTGAGTCGTGTGCAGCACCTGACTGGTTACGGTGCGAAACCAGAACCAATCGTGTGACAAACATTAGTCAGTCATGTGCTATGAAATTTTTGGCTGAAATATTTTAGAAACATTACTCATTCGTATGCGCACACGAATGACTCGTGTGCGGCACCAGACTGGTTACTGTGCACGGATTCTGGTGCAGCAACCGATTGATTATGGTGTGAAACCCGGCTGAATCGTGTGCGCACACGACTCAGTCTGGTGCAAACTCATTTTTCTTCCATTTTTTTCTTGCACACGACTGAGTCTGGTGCAGAACACGAACCAGTTGGGTTCTAATCTTTCCGTGTAGGTCGAGAATGAAGGTGTTGTACGTATTTGTTGTTGCATCGGTTGGTGTTTTGTCTGTCGGTAGGCGTGCTTCTTTTCCAAAAATGAGATTGTGTGGGGTGAAGTTTGTGCCTTCGTGTTTAGCTGTGTTGTAGCAGAAGATTGCAAAGCGAATGTATTCGTCCCAGTCTTTGCCAATGTTTGTGTGGTGTTTGATATGTTCGGTGAGTACGAGGTGACTACGTTCTAGTGATCCGTTCGATTGTGGGCGGTAGGCAGTTGTTCGAACTTGTTTGATCTTAAAGAGTTCGCTAATTTGTTCGATTGTGGTACTCATAAAGTTCTGTCCTTGGTCCGTCAGTATTGTTCGCGGAGCTCCGTAGCGCGTAATGTATTCTCTGGCGAAAGCTATGCCTATTGTTTGAGCAGTAGCATTAGGAAGTGGTATTGCGTCTAGGAATTTAGTGAGGTTGCATTGGATCGTTAACAGATATTGGTTGTTGGATTTCGTGATAGGAAGTGGCCCTACAATGTCGAGTGCTACTTTATCAAAAGCGTCCGCTGGTGTATCTGTGATTATCATCGGTAACTTGGTCTGGATTCTGACTAATTTTTTTCTTAGGGAGCTATCGCAAGCTTTGATAAAGTTTTGTATTTGAGTTTTGAGATTTGGCCAGACGTATTTTTCTCTTATTCTGTTAAAAGTCTTTGTTACCCCCTGGTGTCCTCCAATTAGCGATTCATAGTGTTCTTTGATTATTTCGTGGCGTAGCGTTTCGTCGAGCGTGGTAATTTCTTCGGTGCAGAGTGTGATTTTGATATTGGTATTCGCGAAGATGTAATAAAACAGTTTTTTGATCGTTGACCACTGAAAGCTACCTAGCCCTACGTTGTTTCTTGTGAAGGTGAAGGAGTTTATATTTTTACATATTAGGATACGTCTCAAGTTGAGGAGTATGTTATGAAAGTCTTCTAGATTGTCTTTGTCTGTGCGTTTGTCTTTGATTGTAAGTGTGAGAATAGATCTTTCTCTGAATTTTGTCAGGGCTATTTTTAGTTTATGTGGTGTTCGGATTGTCAACGTTTTTTTGTTCAGCATACCCTTGTCTATCAGTTGTTTTGCCAATGGGTCATCTAACGGGTGGTCCGCTGGGACGCAGTGAACGTAGTTGTCGTTTATTAGAAACATTTCGTCTTTTGATTCCTTGACGTTAGTTACAGGTATTATGTCATCAAGGTTATTTATAAAGTGGTTGAAGTCATTAGTTGTGCCGTTGGTATCGTTATCTCGAATACCTGTATGTTGTGGGGTGTCAGTGGGGGTTGGGGTGGGAGAGTCATTGTTGCGTAGGTTTCGGGAATCTAAGGTGTCTATTGGTGAGTCGGTGTCGTCACTTTCTGTTGATCTTGAGTTTTCGGGATCTGACGAGTAGTCTGTGTCCGTCGCGTAATCGGTAGTGTTATCTACTTCCGTTGGTGGAGTGATGTTATGTTTTGTTGTCGGGTGTGGGGTTACGGTTACTGGGTCAGGTTGTTCGTTGATTTCGAGGGTTGATTCGTGAGATATCGGATTTTCGTGTACACAAATAGTGATTTTAATGTCTGCGTCTTTGAATACAGGGTGAGGCATTTAAAGTGACCCAAGCAATTTTTTTCCAAACGAAGAGAGATATGAAAAAATGTTTCAGGCATCACTTACATAGTTTTAAGGGGGACACAAGATAGTGCTTTCGAATGTTTTTCAAAGTCGAAGTATCAAGGTCGTTTGAAGGTCAACTCCGGTTTTTCAAATGGAATGGTGTATTTTTTTTACAGAAATCGAAACAGCATTCAATTCCAGTTCTAAAAGTACTCGTATGCTTATGTCTTAAATTCAAGGGATCATGGGATTATTCATTGAAAACGAAAAATAAATCGGTTCTGTGCATTACCTGAAATCAAGGGCGTAGACATTGCGCGGACACGATTCTTTCATTAAACTTCTACAGCAAATGTTCGAAATGATAGCCATTTGTGTCGATACACTTCTGATAGCGTCCAATAAAAGAACGTTGAACGGCTATCAGAGTTTCTTCCTTGACACTGGCACAGGCATCGATGATTCTTTGGCGCATATTCTCGCGGATCGTCGGTACTTCTTTCTAAATTGAAAAAAAAAAAAAAAAACGCCTGTGCAGTGTGCATTTCATACGCGGGACGATACCTTGAGAGAAACAATCCATGTCGCTTCATTTTTCTTTTTCAATGAATATTCCATGATCCCTTGAATTTAAGACATAAGTATACGAGTACTTTTAGAACTGGAATTAAATGCTCTATCGATTTCCGTAAAAAAAAAAAAAAAAATACACCATTCCATTTGAAAAACCAGAGTTGACCTTCAAATGACCTTGATACTTCGACTTTGGAAAACATTCGAAAGCACTATCTTGTGTCCCCCTTGAAACCATGTAAGTGGTGTCAGAAACATTTTTTCATATCTCTCTTCGTTTGGACGGAAATTGCCTGGGTCGCTTTAAACGCCTCACCCTGTATACAGGGTGTCCCAGAATTCGCGACGAATAATTTACAGGGTAAATCTTGATCAAAGACGGGATCGAAACTTCCTTAGCCGTTTCCTCCGGTTATGCTCAGATGTCTCGTTATAATTATTTTAAGTTCAGCCAATGACGCGCGACTTATGAACGGCCGCTTGTCGGTGTGCCTGCCGCTCGGTTGTGTGCGCGTCTCTGACCCGACGCTACTCTTTCCGCGGAAGTCTCGGTCCGCTCACTTCGATTTGGTATAGTTATCAAAATAAATGACGTAAGTATTTTAAACTACCACCTTCGGAAAGTCTGTAATATACCGCGTCACAAATATAAACCTCATTAACGGTTGATTGAAGATTAGTTTTATTTCCATGAGCTTAAAAAATTAACTGGATTGAATTTGATTTCCGACCTGCAAATTGAGGATATCAACCTATCTCCGTAGTAACTTTTATGTTTGTGAAAACTCTATTCAACTGTGTTAATTCAACCATTACGCGAAGAAATAACCATTGCAGATTCTGTGATGAACTAGTACTGGACACAAGACGAGACAAGACGAGACTTTGCAGAGTATTGTCTTGGTCTTGAAAAAATCTCAATTTTTACGTCTTGTCTTGGTCTGTGAAGTTCGGTCTTGGTCTCGGTCTTAGTCTAAAAAAAAAAAACTCGATTTTCAGGTCTCGTCTTGGTCTTGTCTTGATCTTGAAAGGTTATTGCTTGTCCCTTAATAGCCCTAATTATTTGAGTATCACATTATTCCATATAAATTTTGAATTTTTGAAGAACGTTCAATTTTGAATTTTTCCATACGTAACATCCAGTTCCCATTCTCGAAAATCGAGACGAGACCAAGACAAGACCAAGTCCGGTCTTGGTCTCGTGTCCAGCACTACGATAAACAAATGTTAGTTGTCATCCAATAAAGAATTTAAAGAATTCTCTCGTTAGGTTTGAAAAAAACAATTTTACTTCGATATAGAGAAGCGTATCAATAAATAAGCGTTCAAAATTGTCATAAAATACTTTTTATCAAAATAAACCGCCTATATCAAAAACTACAATCTATGTTGGAAGTGTCTCCCGTTCACTTCAACACATGCTTCGGCGCGGTTTATAATATTGCGCCGAACGCGGCGAAGCAGCGCACCGTCAATATTGGCAATTGCCACATCCATTCTTGCTATGACTTCCTCCGGAGTCTGCGGTTCCGTTGCGTATACAACCTCCTTCACGTGACCCCACAGGAAGAAATCCGGAGGGGTCAAATCCGGCGACCTGTTGCCAAAAGAATTTCGGTAATTAGACAAAATACAAACTGACTATAATGAATATTTGTTTTATGACGCCGGTTCCCTATTTTTCACGCATTCAAATATCAGATTTATTACCTGGCTGGCCACCTCACCGGACCACGGTAGCCAATCCAGCGATTCGGGAAAGTTTGATCCAAATATTGCGTTACTATTCTGCTGTTGTGGGCAGGGGCACCGTCGTGCTGGTACCACATTCGTTGTCGTATATTCAGCGGCACGTCCTCCAACACTCCTTGTAACGTGTTTTCCAGAAAAACTCGGTTATTTGCTCCCTTTTGGATGAAAGTTGTATAAGTCTAATCGTCCGGCGAAAATAATTATTATCATCGGTTAAATGTGAGATTTGATTTCAAATAATAGAATCTGTTGCATCAATCTCTGCACTTACTCGCAAATACTCCTCGAATATAACCGGGCCAATTATTTGCTCGCCGCGTATCCCTGCCCAGACATTTACCTTCCACCGGTCTTGATACCCGCGATCCCTGGTCAGGTGGGGATTTTCTTCAGCATAATAATGCGAATTGTGTTGATTAAACATCCCTTCACGCGTGAATAGGGATTCGTCCGTCCAAAGGATGCTTTTTACGAAGGTCTCGTCAGCTTCGTTTTGTCTTAGTAACCACTGACAAAACTCTACCCGTCTCGGGTAATCTTCTTCTTTCAACTTCTGGACCAATGTATAATGAAATGGTGTAAGATTTTCGGTCTTTAGTACCCGCTGTACCGACATGCGTCCCAGGTTCAGCTCACGTGCAACCTGCCGTATGCTCAACGTCGGATCGTCGGCGGTCAAGTCCAATATATTTTCCTCGTTACGTACGGTTCTCACATTTCTATCGCGTCCTGCGTTTATTCGTGGCGGGGGTGTCATTTGTCCCGTTTCCCGTAACCGTTGATGGAGACGTGTGAATACTTTATCGCCAGGATGCCTCCTTTGCGGATATCGTTCCGCATAACGAATAGCGGCTCGATGAGAAATTTCACCACACTCGATGTACATTTTATACATATCACAGTATTCCGTGATTTCAAAAGCCATTTTTTTCGGAAAATCTACATGCAGATATTGAATTAGATGAAACTAACCACGAATCCCGATATGTGACATGCAAGAACGAAAATCAAAGCAACAGGAATGATAGATGATCATACATTTATAAATGTTCATTTATTAACTTCGACGAGTGATAATCTCTTTCAATGAAAATAAAGAAACATCATGTTTAGGTATTCATAATCGCATATCGGGATTCGTGGTTAGTTTTATCTAATTTGATATCTGCATGTAGATTTTCCGAAAAAAATGGCTTTTGAAATCACGGAATACTGTGATATGTATAAAATGTACATCGAGTGTGGTGAAATTTCTCATCAAGCCGCTATTCGTTATGCGGAACGATATCCGCAAAGGAGGCATCCTGGCGATAAAGTATTCACACGTCTCCATCAACGGTTACGGGAAACGGGACAAATGACACCCCCGCCACGAATAAACGCAGGACGCGATAGAAATGTGAGAACCGTACGTAACGAGGAAAATATATTGGACTTGACCGCCGACGATCCGACGTTGAGCATACGGCAGGTTGCACGTGAGCTGAACCTGGGACGCATGTCGGTACAGCGGGTACTAAAGACCGAAAATCTTACACCATTTCATTATACATTGGTCCAGAAGTTGAAAGAAGAAGATTACCCGAGACGGGTAGAGTTTTGTCAGTGGTTACTAAGACAAAACGAAGCTGACGAGACCTTCGTAAAAAGCATCCTTTGGACGGACGAATCCCTATTCACGCGTGAAGGGATGTTTAATCAACACAATTCGCATTATTATGCTGAAGAAAATCCCCACCTGACCAGGGATCGCGGGTATCAAGACCGGTGGAAGGTAAATGTCTGGGCAGGGATACGCGGCGAGCAAATAATTGGCCCGGTTATATTCGAGGAGTATTTGCGAGTAAGTGCAGAGATTGATGCAACAGATTCTATTATTTGAAATCAAATCTCACATTTAACCGATGATAATAATTATTTTCGCCGGACGATCAGACTTATACAACTTTCATCCAAAAGGGAGCAAATTACCGAGTTTTTCTGGAAAACACGTTACAAGGAGTGTTGGAGGTCGTGCCGCTGAATATAAGACAACGAATGTGGTACCAGCACGACGGTGCCCCTGCCCACAATAGCAGAATAGTAACGCAATATTTGGATCAAACTTTCCCGAATCGCTGGATTGGCTACCGTGGTCCGGTGAGGTGGCCAGCCAGGTAATAGATCTGATATTTGAATGCGTAAAAAATAGGGAACCGGCGTCATAAAACAAATATTCATTATAGTCAGTTTGTATTTTGTCTAATTACCGAAATTCTTTTGGCAACAGGTCGCCGGATTTGACCCCTCCGGATTTCTTCCTGTGGGGTCACGTGAAGGAGGTTGTATACGCAACGGAACCGCAGACTCCGGAGGAAGTCATAGCAAGACTAGATGTGTCAATTGCTAATATTGACGGTGCGCTGCTTCGCCGTGTTCAGCGAAATATTATAAACCGCGCCAAAGCATGTGTTGAAGTGAACGGGAGACACTTCCAACAAAGATTGTAGTTTTTGATATAGGTGGTTTATTTTGATTAAAAGTATTTTATGACAATTTTGAACGCGTATTTATTGATACGCTTCTCTGTATCGAGGTAAAATTGTTTTTTTCCAACCTAACGAGAGAATTCATTAAATTCTTTATTGGACGACAACTAACATTTGTTTATCGTAGTGCTGGACACGAGACCAAGACCGGACTTGGTCTTGTCTTGGTCTCGTCTCGATTTTCGAGAATGGGAACTGGATATTACGTATGGAAAAATTCAAAATTGAACGTTCTTCAAAAATTCAAAATTTATATGGAATAATGTGATACTCAAATAATTAGGGCCATTAAGGGACAAGCAATACCTTTCAAGACCAAGACAAGACCAAGACGAGACCTGAAAATCGAGGTTTTTTTTAGACTAAGACCGAGACCAAGACCGAACTTCACAGACCAAGACAAGACGGAAAAAATTGAGATTTTTCCGAGACCAAGACAATACTCTGCAAAGTCTCGTCTTGTCTCGTCTTGTGTCCAGCACTAGTTTATCACAGAATCTGCAATAGTTATTTCTTCGCGTAATGGTTGAATTAACACAGTTGAATAGAGTTTTCACAAACATGAAAGTTACTACGGAGATAGGTTGATATCCTCAATTTACAGGTCGGAAATCAAATTCAATCCAGTTAATTTTTTAAGCTCATGGAAATAAAACTAATCTTTAATCAACCGTTAATGAGGTTTATATTTGTGACGCGGTATATTACAGACTTTCCGAAGGTGGTAGTTTCAAAAACTTACGTCATTTATTTTGATAACTATACCAGATCGAAGTGAGCGGACCGAAACTTCCGCGGAAAGAGTAGCGTCGGGTCGGAGACGCGCACACAACCGAGCGGCAGGCACACCGACAAGCGGCCGTTCATAAGTCGCGCGTCATTGGCTGAACTTAAAATAATTATAACGAGACATCTAAGCATAACCGGAGGACACGGCTAAGGAAGTTTCGATCCCGTCTTTGATCAATATTTACCCTGTAAATTATTCGTTGCGAATTCTGGGACACCCTGTATAACGGATCATACGACTAATTATGTCCCAGCTAAGTTCGTCTAGGCCGCAACCTAGTCTTGATATTGATACTGATTTCACTCCTTCTTTGATAAGTGCTGTTTTTAGTTTGGCTAGTATCTTGTACATGACTTCCTTCGTAGGTTTGTCGTAGTGATGTTCTTTTGTTACCAAATTATAGATTATGCGTCGTGGGTATGTGACTGTAATAATGTCTGTCACTTCGGGTTTCATGGCTAGAAGTTGTTTACGTTGTATCAGTTCTTGTTTCACCATCTGATCCGCGACACCTAGTGAAGCTTTAAAGTCTGCTGAAATGCAGTGTGCTAGATTGTCTTTTTGTTTCAATATGTCAGCGTTTATTTCTGTAATGTGTTTATTGTAAGTCAAAGGTAGAAATTCCATATCTCGGAGGAATTGGCCGTATGGAGGTGTGTCTTCTGGGTTCTGGTTGGTGGAGGTTCCGGCTAGTCTGTCGCGTGAGTCTTCTCGTTTTCTTATATCGAGTCTAGTGGGTGTTGCTCTTGATTCTGAGTCTGTGGTCAAATTTGTGTCCGAGAGTTTTTTATAAACCTTTATGCGTATGTAGGGTGCATGTCTTGGCTTATTGTTTTTTGACGTTCCCGGTTCAGCATTGGGTGGTTTGCTTTGCTAGTTTGTGTTGCGGTCCGTACGCATGTACGGGAGTTTACTTTTCGTTGGTTTTTTTTGTGAAAATCGCGCCTGTGGTTTGTTTGCGAACTTTTTTGTGAACTCTTCGATTCGAGCTAGACGAAGTCGTGCTCATGCGTTTGCGACGGATGTGTACCTTGGTGTCTGAGTCGTCCGTAGAGTCTGAGTCATTATCTACGTTTGGTTTGCCTCGTGGTGCTGGGTTACCTGAAGATTGTGTATCGCGATAACGTTTATTCGGCTTTTTAACGCTCGGGCAGGTTTCTGGAGAGTTTGTTCGTTTATTGTCGTTTTCTTCTGGCGGTGTTGAGTTATGAGCGAACGCGGATAAGTGAATTACCTCTTTTTTTGGGGGGGGGGGGGGGGGGGGGCGGGCTACTAGAGCACTCAGTAGTTCTTCGTCTTTTGAGGGGTTCAGGTTTTTGATAGGTAACTTCCATATCTGAACTGTCCGAGTTAGTTGACGTTATCGTAGTTGGCGTTTCTTGTTTTTTTGTTCTTTTGGTCGGGGCAGGGTTAGTGGATTCGTCTGTGGTTTGTCGAGGACGTGTCGGGTATTGGTGCGTTAGTTTTTCCTTTTTGTTCTTTTCGTCTGAGGGTTCTGTGTTGGTTCTAAGGCGTTTTAAATCAAGAGGTAGGATTTGGATTGTGTCGGGTGGTGGGTTTCTGGATAGCGCATCTGCGTTTGAATTCATCTTTCCTTTTTTGTAAATAACGTTGTAAAAATATTCGTCGAGTGTCAGGCGCCATCGTAGCAGTCGTGAGGTAGGGTCTTTCACATTGTTTATCCAAACTAGTGGTCTGTGATCTGTGACGAGTGTGAATGTGCGTCCGTAGAGGTATGGTCGGAAGTGTTTTACGGCGAAGATGATTACTAAGAGTTCTTAAGGGGGTATATACACCTTTAAATGGGTTGAATTTCTGAAAAACGATTTTCCTTTTTTTTTTCAACTTGAAGACTCTGATAAAATTTAAAAAAATCATCATGTTTGGGGAGGGTTTGACCTTCATTATCCATATCTTACATTATGTATTACTTCCAGTCTAATAGTGGCTGCGCTGAAGACAGGAAAATACAAAATCACTCGGTTGCCGCAAAGAATCAGACCCAGCGTTGGACCGATCTTGGAATTTTTGGTTCTCAATTGTTCATAAGACATGCCTCTATCAGATGAACATAGAACTTTTTGATATTGCAAGAATTACTTGAGTTATTGAATTTTTTCGATTTTTTTTCTGAATTTGAAAAAAAATTTCGTTTATTTTTCTAATATTTCAACTAAAAATGGGTTTATCAAAAAGTTTTATGTTCATCTGATAGAGGCATGTCTTATGAACAATTGAAAACCAAAAATTTCAAGATCGGTCCAAAGCTGGGTCTGATTCTTTGCGGCAACCGAGTGATTTTGTATTTTCCTGTCTTCAGCGCAGCCACTATTAGACTGGAAGTAATACATGATGTAAGATATGGATAATGAAGGTCAAACCCTCCCCAAACATGATGATTTTTTTAAACTTTATCAGAGTCTTCAAGTTGAAAAAAAAAGGAAAATTGATTTTCAGAAATTCAACCCATTTAAAGGTGTTTATACCCCCTTAATCGATCGCTGAGTAGTTGACTTCCGCCTTTTCGAGAGATCTCGAGGCGTATGCGATCGGTAAATCTTCACCGATTTTGCCTTGGCTAAGAATCGCGCCCACCGCGCAGTTAGAAGCATCGGTCGTCAATACAAATGGTTTCACAAAGTCCGGGTACTGTAAGATAGGTTCGTTACAAAGGCTATCGCGTAATGTTTCGAACGCGGATTGGTGTTCGGACGTCCAAAGGAATCGGTTGTTTTTCTTCAGTAGGTTGTTTATGGGCTTTGCGATTTTTGATAAGTTAGGTATGAATCTGCGGTAGTAGCCGATCAGTCCGAGAAATTGTTTGATTTATTTAGGATTCGTAGGGATAGGGTAGTTTTGACGGCTGCTATTTTGTTTGGATCCGGTTTTACTCCGTCTTTCGTGATGACGTGGCCTAGATATGCTATCTCTTTGCGTAGAAATTCGCATTTGTCCGGCTGAAGGGTTAATCCGGCATTGGCTAATCGTTCCATAAGTTTTTTGAATTTAATTGCGTGTTCTTCTAATGATCTCGCATAGATTACTATGTCGTCCAGATAAACGAAAACTTCGTTGCCTAGGAGTCCGGAAAGTACCTGATCCATTAGGCGCTGGAAGGTCGAGGGTGCATTTTTTAGGCCAAAGGGCATTCTGTTATATTCGTAGTGGCCATGCAGGGTTGAGAAGGCCGTCTTTGGACTGTGATCAGGGTGCATCGGTATCTTGTGGAAACTTGACGCTAAATCGAATTCAGAAAAGTATTTGGCGGATCCTAATTAGTCTAAAATGTCTGTTATGTTAGGTAGCGGATAAGCGTCACCGATAGTTTTTTCGTCAAGTTTTCGGAAGTCTATGACCATGCGCCATTTTTTATTGCCGGCGGTGTCCGTTTTCTTGGGTACTATCCAAACTGGGGAGTTGTACGGTGAAGAAGAGTGCTTGATGATATCTTGGTCGAAGAGTTCGGTAACTTGTGTATTTATCTCTTCTTTGTGAATTTGAGGATATCTGTACTGTTTTGTATGGATTGGAATTTCATCTGTGGTAGGGATGGTGTGACTGACTAATTGTGTATGTTTTAATTTGTCGCCTGGTAGGAAGAAAAGGTGGTTATATTTTATAGCAAGGTCGGTTATCGACTGTTTTTCTTCGTCATTCAAATGGTTCAATCCGAGGTTTTCCATAAGGGTGTTAAGCCGTTTCGAGTCATAGTCGGGGGAAAAGTGAAGCGTACGGAAGTAGTTACTGGTATTGGTTTCACGAGCCTTGGTTAGTAGGATTGATTGAACGCTCGTGAGTCTTGTGTCGGTCAGCTGGGGTTTTGTATCCCCGAGTTCGTCGACTTCTTCTAAGGTTACTACGGGCCTCCTTATCTCGACAGCTGTGTCACTGGAGTTGATCGCGTAGGCATATGCTAAGCCGTTTCTGTTCGTGACTAAGGCTTTACCGAGAAAAATACTGCGGCCGAGGTCTATGTTATCGATGAACCCTGTTTCCAAAGTCGGGTTGGCGACTTTCAATGATATTACTTTACCAGTTCGGCCAGGAATAGATATGATATTTTCGTTTAGTATTTTCAGTGGTTTACAATTATCCGTTGTTACTGTATTAGTTCCGAATGAAATTGTGGCGTTCTCATTATACAGGGTGAGGCGTTTAAAGTGACCCAGGCGATTTCCTTCCAAACGAAGAGAGATATGAAAAAATGTTTCAGACACCACTTACATGGTTTCAAGGGGCACATAAGATAGTTCTTTCGAATGTTTTCCAAAGTCGAAGTATCAAGGTCATTTGAAGGTCAACTCTGGTTTTTCAAATGGAATGGTGTATTTGTTTTTTTACGGAAATCGAAAGAGCCTTCAATTCCAGTTCTAAAAGTACTCGTATGCTTATGTCTTAAATTCAAGGGATCATGGGATATTCATTGAAAAAGAAAAATGAAGCGACAGGGATTGTTTCTCTCGGGGTATCGTTCCGCGTATAAAATGCACGCTGCACAGGCGTTTTGTTTTTTTGAAAATTATATCGACCTTCTCAGCAATCGTATATCGATACATTTTCATTTTTACTAATCACGGTAGCAACTAGCAATACTTCATTCTTGAACTTGTTGAAACGGTTGAAACCGACTAAGAAAAACAATGAGTCTTGATAGCAACCGTTACCATTGGCAACCAACAATTCCTGGTTGTTATCGAGAGTCATTTTTTCTCTCAACGAATGCCTGATTACTAATTACAACCGTTGTTATTAGAAGTCATTCTTTTTCTTGATCGATTGCGACATAAGTTCAACACTAAAGTATTGCTGCTGTGATTAATAAGAATAAAAATGGATCGATATACGATTGCTGAAAAAATCGATATGCTTTTTATTTACGGTGAAACTCAGAAAAATTGAAAGCACACTCAACGGACAGAAGTACAGAGATTTTTTGGATCAGGTACTTCCAGCATTGCTCGAAGACATACCACTCCGGGAACGATCCAATATGTGGTATCAACATGATGGATGTCCAGCTCATTTTGCAATTCAAGCTCGTGAAATATTAGATCGAGATTATGCTGATCGCTGGATGGGACGTCGAGGACCTGTTCATTGGCCTGCCCGTTCCCCGGATCTTACTTCCCCGGACTTCTTTTTGTGGGGATACATCAAAGAAGTAGTTTATAAAGAATTACCGACGACCCGCGAGAATATGCGCCAAAGAATCATCGATGCCTGTGCCAGTGTCAAGGAAGAAACTCTGATAGCCGTTCAACGTTCTTTTATTGGACGCTATCAGAAGTGTATCGACACAAATGGCCATCATTTCGAACATTTGCTGTAGAAGTGAAAGAATCGTGTCCGCGCAATGTCTACGCCCTTGATTTCAGGTAATGCACAGAACCGATTTATTTTTCGTTTTCAATGAATATCCCATGATTTCTTGAATTTAAGACATAAGCATACGAGTACTTTTAGAACTGGAATTGAATGCTCTTTCGATTTCCGTAAAAAAAAAATACACCATGCCATTTGAAAAACCAGAGTTGACCTTCAAACGACCTTGTTACTTCGACTTTGGAAAACATTCGAAAGCACTATCTTGTGTCCCCCTTGAAACCATGTAAGTGGTGTCTGAAAATTTTTTTCATATCTCTCTTCATTTGGAAGGAAATTGCCTGGGTCACTTTAAACGCCTCACCCTGTATAAAGATTTGGCGTCCCATTGAACATAAAACTCGAAACTCTGGTTCTCGCGCGGCACGTCTAGCTGGATTGAGGGTTACTTTTCAACTGAATTACAATAGCAGGTATAGGGGATCGGCCCCACTGAGGTCTAGACTTCGACTTTCTGACTATTACTTAAACTAACCCGTGACTCAACATTCATGGAAATTAAATTTTATTTTTCGACTTTTGGCCAGCCTTTTGGGATTTGGCCCCACTGTGCGCAATAACGAATACACAGCCGCGACGTGATTTTAATCAATATTCAAAAATGCTCTTCGCTAGATCTCTTTGGCAGGTCCTTCTTTCGCTCTGCTCAAAATCTAACTGCTCCCTCAAAAGTCATCACCGCCGGGCTGTGGCTACGTTCGACAAGGATGCCCATGTCTTGCATCCCTTTTCTACGTCACTCATTAACTCTAAGGGCGCCTAGCTTCTAATCTCAACACTAACAAATATACTGATACTAAACATAAACCAATTTCTTATAAACAGTCAATAGTATAAGCTAAAACTAATTCATTGATTTAAAACAAATATCAAAAGAGCCAGAAAGCCACGTTCGAATTATCGTGCGCCGACATATACAGGGTGGGCAAAAAAAAACCGGACCGATTTAAAACATGAACAACATCCGAACGCGTTGATCGATTTTCAAAAACTTTTCATCGATCGAAAGTAGAAGAATAAACCTTTTATTTTGCGTTTGAAAATCCGGAAAATCTGCATTCCTTACTGAGATACACGCTCTTGAAAAACAGGTTTTGAAAAAGTCGCTGGGAAGATGAAAAAAATTAATATCATAGCATGTTTTTCTTAATTTCTATCTTAAATTGTGATTCGAAGATTAATTTATTTTGGTTCAGTTAATGGCAAAAACTTTACAACAACGTGTATTTTTATCTTATTCTTTTTATTTTTTATAATTCGAAGTTTTATATTAATTTTTATGATCAATGCGATCGAAGAAAAAGCGAATAGGGAGTGGAATTCAGATGTAAGGTTCGATGTGTCCACCATTCGCGACTATTACTACCAGAACTCTCCTTTGCCAGGATGCAATGGCTCGTGCTATCTCGGCTTGATCGAGATCGTTCCAGCAGGCCAAAAGTTTCTCGCGTAGAGCTTCGACAGTCCGAAATCGTTCACCTTCGTGTACCTTCGTGTCCATGACACCCCACACATGATAGTCCATTGGATTAAGATCTGGACTGTTAGGTGGCCAGTCTGGATTTCCAACAAAATCAGCACATGTTTCCTGAAGATATCGAACTGTAGTCTTAGCGCGATGTGCTGGTGCACCGTCATGTGCAAATGTGAAATTAGGAGATAAGTCTTCGATTTCAGGAATCATGTTCGCGAGTACCTCATCTTGGTAATACACAGCATCAATTTTTGCGCCTCTCTCCACGAAATACAAAGACGTCTTGCCAGTAGCTGATACCGCTGCTGCAACCATAATTGAATCGCTCAAGTTAGACCTTTCTCTTAAAAGACGATCCGGCGGTAAAGCACGCTTCTGTGGAACATCTGCGAAAACGCGATCATTCTGGGTATTTTTCGGCCTCTCGATAGTAAATTTTTTTTCATCTTCGAACCAGATTCTGTTTACAGATGCTCTTGTTTGAAAACGTTCGGCAAGTGTTCGGCATTTTTCAATTCGTTTGGCTTTCATAACTGCAGTGAACGTATGCACTGGAACTCTTTTGAAAACCTTATTGTTCAAATCGTGTTTAGCAATACGCCGTACACTTGACCGTGTAATACCAGTGTGACATGCTGTTTGACGAGTGTTCAAGCTAGTCTGTGGTCTGCCTTCCTGACTACATATTAACTGGTCCACAGCTTGAATATTTGCACGCGTGCGTGCTGAGCGTGGTCTACCGCTGCCACGACGCCGTTGCACACTTCCGGTTTCCCGCACTTTTTTAAGAAAGTCAGCGACAGTACTCTTTTTCCATCTACGGTTAGGGTACTCTGCAATGATTTGATTCAGAGTCATATTTTTTTCGTCCCTTACAGATCTTATCAGAACTTTGTCAATTTCACTCAAAACCATAACGAAGCGCAAAAAAATCTGTTAAATCCCGAACCAAGTTTCAAATTTATTATCAAAATCACTTTATCAAATTTCAGAACAAACGTAGAAGATTCAAGACAATTTATTTTTGCCCTGTGGAGCCATCTATGATAGTTTTACGTAAGAACACGTTGTACTAGTGGCGCCATCTCGGTGACCGAAGTGAAACTCTGTTCTAGACTCGAGCTAACAGAGTAAAAACACCTGCGTCAGACGGGGTATGAAACAGTTGGGTAGAAAGGCTACTCAGGGTAGCGATTCTCGATATTTTGACGTTAGCTAACGCCCGGCGTTAACTGAACGCCAGGCGGTGTTGCTATGTAGCGAATGACAAATTTACTCGTAAACCTGGTTAATATTGTTGATTCGCTACCTAGCAACACCGCCTGGCGTTCAGTTAACGCCGGGCGTTAGCTAATGCCAAAAGATCGAGAATCGCTACCCGAACAAAGTTTCACTGGCCGACTTTTTTGATAGTGGACTTTCTTGATAATGTCCCGAAAACAGAATGTTGACCTCAAAGCGCGCGTATTGACTATCATATTACAACATTTTATGTCATGTAAATAGAATCTAGAAGGATTGCTAGAATGTCAAAATCAAACTTCAAATCACTATTTAAGATAGAAATTAAGTTAAACATCCTATAATATTAATTTTTTTCATCTTCCCAGCGACTTTTTCAAAACCTGTTTTTCAAGAGCGTGTATCTCAGTAAGGAATGCAGATTTTTCGGATTTTCAAACGCGAAATAAAAGGTTCATTCTTCTACTTTCGAGCCATGAAAAGTTTTTGAAAATCGATCAACGCGTTCGGATGTTGTTCATGTTTTAAATCGGTCCGGTTTTTTTTTGGCCCACCCTGTATATACATATAACCGATATATATACACGTATTTATGTTCAATATATAAGCAACATACTTTTTTTGCATATATATTTTTGCGTACGGGCAACCACACCGATCAGCGCGGCGCAGGCGGCCGCGCTCTTAACTAATTCTCGCACGGCTTTCAACTCACTACGGATAATCGACGACGTTCGTATGGGAGAATATTATACATAAAAAGACGAATGAAATACGATTGTGAGTGCGATCAGTGTTAAATGTAGAATATCTTCCGAATTTTATTGCGAGTGAAAAGGTGAAAATTGAATATATACCGCGAGGACCAGGTGAAAGAGAATGGTCCATCCGCCCAGCCAGCTAATATTTCGTATTTTTAGGGGGATAGCCACTCGTTGCACTGAAAATCCCTAGGGTGATTTTGGCGCGCGGTCGATGCAACTCGGCAGCCATTGTTGATACAAGCCGGCTGACTGTCAATACATCGCGGAAGGTAGACAAGTGTGGTTATGTTCGTTTATTTGAAGGAAATGACAAATAAAGTGAACGAAACCTACGTGAATAAGCTAGGAATATTTATCAAAAATCGATCAATTAGTTTTAAATGATATCTTAATGCAATCAACGACTTAACCTAAGCTATAACTGGAAATTAATGAGAATCGAAGAGTTCATCGAGAACAACTAATTTGAACGAAATTATTAATTGTATCCTAGGGTTGAGGCTTCAATAAATTACAGGTACAGGCATGATGTCCAGTCTAGGATTCGTGCATTTCTCGAAGACTCCAAGACCTGGCGGTTTGAACTGCGCTACTTGCTGTAACGAAGACTAATTCATTACAACATGACACTTATCCTTGTTATGCATTGAATAAACTTTCAGAAAGCTTCGATAAAGTTTGTCTCACTTACCTAGTTCAATTTATTGAACCCTCAACCCTAGGATACAATTAATAATTTCGTTCAAATTAGTTGTTCTCGATGAACTCTTCGATTCTCATTAATTTCCAGTTATAGCTTGGGTTAAGTCGTTGATTGCATTAAGATATCATTTAAAACTAATTGATCGATTTTTGATAAATATTCCTAGCTTATTCACGTAGGTTTCATTCACTTTATTTATCAGTTCCTTCAAATAAACGAACATAACCACACTTGTCTACCTTCCGCGATGTATTGACAGTCAGCCGGCTTGTATCAACAATGGCTGCCGAGTTGCATCGACCGCGCGCCAAAATCACCCTAGGGATTTTTTCAGCGCAACGAGTGGCTGCCCCCCTAAAAATACGAAATATTAGCTACGTGGGCGGATGGACCATTCTCTTTTACCTGGTCCTCGCGGTATTTTGCATCAACTGATGGAGCAAAGTAAATGTACGACGCTGTTACTGTACTAAAGTTTTATAAACACCAGGTGAGTTAGAATTTTCAATATTTCATGCCCATTCGTATAGAAGGGTTACTTCGTCAAGTAGGCCACCTATTCAATTTAAGGTCTCAGAAATTTCAACATACAATAATTTGTACATGAGACCGTCCCATTTTTTTTTTTTCAACTTTTTTTTTTGCCCCCCATACTTTACTTCTATCATTTATCCCATGAAATTGAATCTCACGCGATGTGGACCCTGAGAAATAATGTTTTTATCCGACTACGATGAAATGACCATATTCCATCCCTGAAACACGGGCGGAAAGTAAGCAATTTTCGCCTGGAGCAAGGAAAAAGTGGATTTGTGGGCAAAAAAGTAAATTCAGCGGGTATAAAAGTAAATCAGCAGGCAAGAAAGTAAATTCAGCGGGCAAAACGTAAATTAGCGGGCCAAAAAGTAAATGTTGCGGGAAGAAAAATGGGAAATCGAAAATCACGTTGAGCCACCTCTAAATATTATTTCTCAGGGTCTACATCGCGAGAGATTCAATATTGTGGGATGAATGATAGAGATAAAATATGGGAGGCCGAAAAAAGAATTTGAAAAAAATCGGGCAGTCCATTGTACATATTATTGGGGATGAAAGAAAATTGTGTTAATTTTTTCAAATTTTTTGGTAATTGCATTCCATAAATATTTTTTCGTTGCAGTGGGTGTAAAATCCGATTTTACAACTTGTTCTGCTGAGATAAAATCGAATTTTACGCCAACTGCATCGAAAAATATTGTTTGCAACACAGGCGTAATACTTTATACCCTTGATACGAAATATACTATTACTCAATCATTTTCACGTAGCGTGATAAATTGGGGAAGGAGAGAAAAATTGTTGGGATGAAATTTTTTGGTTTTTTTCCAGCTTTCGGGAAATTTAAAAAAAAATTTTGACCCACTTAAACCTCTTTTCTATACAAAAAAAAAAAAAAAAAACGTTTGGAACTATGCCTTTTCCTGATTTAGACAGTTTTTTTTTTTTTTTTGCTTGAAAAAAATGTCTAAAAACTTATATTCGTAATAGAGTTTCTGAAAACAAATTTGGAGTAGAGACTTCAATTCTCTCCCAGAAAAAAAAATCATCGCACTAGATGTTATGAGTTTTAATAACTATAATAATTTAATAAAATTTCTCATTGAGCTGAAACTATATGGTGCGATTTTCGAATCGATCTCTCCCATACTTTCCGAGATCAAAAAATTTAGCTGTTTCCACAAATTCTCCTCGATTCTGAATTTGCACGATCAAAAATGACCAGACACAATAATAGGGTTGTTCAAGAATTTTTTTTTATTTCATATTCCAGTAGTTTGGGGAAAAATAATGAGGACGTATTTTTTCCTTTTTCGTTTAAACGAAAATTGCAGTATTTCATTGAGTAGTGACTCTATCGTTCGAAGCCTATTAATTCACATATGGTATGAAAATTGCAGTATATATAACGAATTGAAAACTCGTGAAAACTACTAGTTTATGACGTCACCCATGTTAAGGTATATCTATATATATCAAAATCTGTGAACTTCAATTGCTTATAACATTTGCAATTTTCATCGGAAAAAAAAGAAAAAAATTACCCCACCATTTTGAGCTATTTTCTACTTGATGCGCCCCAAAAAGTGAAACAACATTTTTTTCTGAACAACCCCATTATCATAATTTCAGAATACAGGTGATAATGGCGGAAGATTGTGATAGCGGCATAGATCACCTCTCACTGAATAGTTCTCGCAGCAGAAACTCAGTATTACAAATCATAATACCGGAGACTTCTAAGTCTGATTCTCAGGATCTCACGAGAAATATTTCGCAGTTATCTCTCCTAGATGAAAATAACTTGCCGGAATCAACTTCAGCCACGCAAGAAAAGAAGACTTGCCAGAACGTTTGTCTACTGAAAAGAACTTTACAAGCGAGCTTACAAGAATCTTCTTTTCAATCCACCAGCCGCGATGCATCGCGAGAATCCCTATCTCGTGATCAATTGAGCATGAGTAATACGCATGATTCAGATATGAGCAATTCCACATCAGACCGGACAGCTTTCTGACCTCGATGTTACCGATTTCGCAATGATTTTTTTTACGGGTTCTATGGAACAAATAAATGCACCAAACAATTTTTTTTTTTTTTTGCCCCTATTTTCCAAGTTACACGGGGGTGAAATTCGGGAAAAAGAGCCAAAAATCGAAAACATATTCCTCTTCAATCGGTCATATCTTTGATTGTATTCATCCTAGAGACTTCATCCAAAAACCATTTTAATGCTATTGAATGACACTATTATAATATATTTATTTAATTTTGCGGTAACAAACAATTCTATTTGTTATAAACAAATATATTATTCAAACGTGATTTTCAAACAAAGGCCACGCGATACCATTCTCAAAAAAAATATGAGCGTATTCCTTGATCAATTCTCTACAAAATCGTTAAGTCAATTTTATGGAGAAACGATGGACACTATATGAAAACGATTTATTTATAAGCGACGGCGCGCGCTGCCACCCAAAAACTGTACCCGAGCCGGGTCTTTCAGCGGCAGCGCGCGCCGTCGCTTATAAATAAATCGTTTTTACATGGTTTCCATCGTTTCTCCATAAAATTGACTTAACGATTTTGTAGAGAATTGATCAAGGAATACGCTCATATTTTTTTGAGAATGGTATCGCGTGGCCTTTGTTTGAAAATCACGTTTGAATAATATATTTGTTTATAACAAATAGAATTGTTTGTTACCGCAGAATTAAATAAATATATATAAATAGTGGCATTCAATAGCTTTGAAATGGTTTTTGGATAAAGTCTCTAGGATGAATACAATCAAAGATATGACCGTTTGAAGAGGAGTATGTTTTCGGTTTTTGGCTCTTTTTCCCGAATTTCACCCCCGTGTAACTTGGAAAATAGGGGCCAAAAAAAAAAAAAAAAACAAATTGTTTGATGCATTTATTTGTTCCATAGAACCCGTAAAAAAAATCATTGCGAAATCGGTAACATCGAGGTCATTTTTTGATTTATTTTGTCCGGTCTGACGTGGAATGGCTCATATATCCGAGCCACAACCCAAACGAAGGAGGATAGCTGATCCCGCCCTATGGGTAAAATTTCAACGCAAGTCTAAGCGTAACAGAGGTGAGGCTCATGTGATGACCACTGGAAAAATTCGCCAAAAGAGGTCGACTGGGCGCCCGTGCACTTGCCCACGACAGTGTTATCGAAAATTCTTAACATCGCATGGGAGAAAAATATTTAGAAAATATTGGGACCTAGGTGACATCAACCGGCAAAGCCAAGTCATATCGAACTTAGTTCAACAAGTTCCATGTAAGCGGAGGTACACATGCGACCTCACAAGAGGTCGCCACACTGTCCAATATTTTTTGGAATTGAACCGACATCGAGCACAAGTGTGCAAGGTTTTGTTTCTGAATACTCTCGACGTAATAGAAAAGAGAGTCAACATTGTGCTCAAAAAGAAGGCCAGACAGGACATGGGAATCCTGGAAGAGGATCGACGCGGCCGCCACGTTCCTGCTAATTCTTTGCCACCGCAAGTCCTTGAGTGTATAAAGGAGCACATCCAATCGCTACCGAAAGTGCCTTCTCACTGGACCAGAAAAGATACAAATAAGATTTATATTGAAGGAGTCTTCACCAAGTGCGATCTCTACAGATTATACAGACAGTATGCGCAACAACGCGGAATAAGAACTGCGTCATCGATTGTGTATGCAAGAAAACTTATAGGGATGAACGTATCTCTGTTCAAACCCAAAAAAGATTGCTGTTGGTGCTACGGTTTCGAAGAAAAACGAGCTGAGGATAGACCAAAATCTCAAGCCGAGTATGAGTGCCACATCCGCAGAAAAGGTAGAGTATTTGAATGGGAGACTTGGATGCAAGAACGACTTGACACGATTAAGGTCGTTCTTCATGTTACATCATGGTACTGCAGCATGATATCGTGATAATCATGCATGTCCCACACCTAGAATTCCGTAAATGTGGGATCATTTCTGAACACGGATGATGCTTGTTAATAATATCTTCATCATGTTGTTTTTTTTTTGCCGACGCAAAATCGTCAACATTCGATTCGATTTCCTTGATTGGTAAATTAGATTCACCTCAAATCTGAGACAAAACTTCGATATCGGAAGTTATTGGAGTGCAAATAGAATAAAAATTGAATCCTTGATTGATAATTTTAATAGACGCTGCACAGAAGGAGAAAAATGAGAATAAGGAAGAAGCTAAGAGCAATGAGACTATTCAGACAGTCAACTTCGACTTGCAAGCTATTTTGTTCGCACCCCTTCTCGCAGACCAACAGATTTTTTATAAGCGAAAGTCAGCAACGTTCAATTCAACTGTATTTGACACTTCAAAGAAAAAAGGTGGGTCTCATGTATGCCATAGTTGATATTTGTTAGAATGTTTTCTGCAATCTAATTATTCTACATAAAAATACTTCAATTTCTTCTCTACGAGAAAGTTTGATGATTGAAAAAAAAAAAATTTACCAGCGGATGAGATACACTTAGTCCAATTTTACTTCTGGAATTCATGAATAGTTCATACCGGAAATTTATGGTTGAATAGCAAAATTATTCTTCTTATTTATTCTAAGGACATTGTTACGAGGGGCCTCTCACTCTGAATTCAGTTGAAATCGTACGACATTGCATGACGGTATTCGTACGATGTCAACGCTAAACACTGAACTCCCAACGTTTGAGACCGTCTGCCTAACGCATGAATTCACGCGTTAGGCAGACGATCCTGACGCTGAATACGCTGAGTTCGACGATTTCAGACGTTCAGTACGCTGAGTTCGACGGTTTCAGACGCTCATTACAATGAATTCTTCGCTGAGTTTTGCGTTAATTGACAGTGTTCGTGCGCTATTTTTAACGTTCTATACGTGAATTGTTGAGTGAGACGCCCCTCGCATTGTTATACAGGGTGTTACAACTAACTATGTCACCCCGACGGGTGGTGATAGGGGGGACCTTAACTAACATTTTCGATATAGGAACCCATGTCCGGAAAGTTGACGTTACCTTGATGAGAGGGATTCAAAATTTTCGGTGAACGCCTGCAACGCTCGCTCACAGGCGCGGCGAAATCCTCGAGGATTTAGAAATAATCTAAGTCTAATTCAACTATTTATTACAACACAAAGAATCTATCACAGTTTTACAAATATCGCAGAAAATAAGTATATTCGCCGTTTATTCCTACAAAAAACAACTGTCATGCTTATGTTGTTTTGTTTTTATTTGTCGAGTCAAAGAAATGTGATAATGCGACTTGGTTGTTTTTCGTAGAAATGAACGGCGAAAATACTTATTTTCTGTGATACTTGTAAAACTGTGATAGATTCTTTGTGTTGTAATAAATAGTTGAATTAGACTTAGATTATTTCTAAATCCTCGAGGATTTCGCCGCGCCTGTGAGCGAGCGTTGCAGGCGTTCGCCGAAAATTTTGAATCCCTCTCATCAAGGTAACGTCAACTTTCCGGACATGGGTTCCTATATCGAAAATGTTAGTTAAGGTCCCCCCTATCACCACCCGTCGGGGTGACATAGTTAGTTGTAACACCCTGTATATGGCGGGAAGATCAAGGGAAAAAAGGTGCAATCGAGGTAGGGAGTTGCCTCGCAAAATTCATCAACGAGAACTGTTGGGGCGTCGACGCCGCGCCTATTATGTTGAACCTTATTTATTATTATCCTAGGTTTCTGTTTTGACATTTTTGTATTATTGAGGCCCTCTTCGGTAAAAATAAAATTGATTTTTTGTCACGCTGACCCTAAAAGACCGCTGTTGAGTTCTTACCCTGACACAGGGGGTCACGCGACATTGACGACCGCTGAGTTGGGTATGATACCTCTTGGAAAGTAGAGACGCCCCACACGGTGACCTCAGGTCGCAGGCGACGTATGGTCGCCAGTGACCTGAGGCGCCGGGGGCGCGTGATATGGGTGATGCCTCTTGGAAAGTAGAGACGGCCCACACGGTGACCTCAGGTCGCAGGCGACGTATGGTCGCCAGTGACCTGAGGCGCCGGGGGCGCGTGATATGGTTGATGCCTCTTGGAAAGTAGAAACGGCCCACACGGCGACCTGGGGTCACAGGCGACGTATGGTCGCCAGTGACCTGGGGCACCATGGGACGTATGATATGAATGATGGTGAGATGCATTATGAGACCCCTAGTACCCCGATCGGCCGCTTGGCGGTAGGGTATAAGTATCCCGACGGGAGGAGAAACCAGTCAGTCAATATCGATCCTTTCAAATAAGCAGACAGTAAAACTTACTTGTCCGTCTTAAACCTGAGTGTATTATTGCTAACCCTCCCACTCATATCTGTCGCAAACAAGAACATTGCGAGTCACGTAAAGACGCTCAACCTATTTTCCGATAGCTGTCCTGGTAAGTCACATATGTTGTAACATTTAGCTTTAATAAATTTTAATTCCGTAAATGTCTAAATAAAATATTATCATGTTATGTGGTCACGCGTATATCGCCAAAGAATGAATATCTTTACGACGTTGTAAGTGTGGTCATGCAACTCGTCGCGTAAATCTCGATCTTTTAGTGAAGCCACATTATATAGTAATTGATTTCACGTAGTTTCATCTACTTATACACACACCTATATATTCTTTTGTACAGACCACGTGACAGTTGCAGTGCTTTACCTACTTCAAATTGAATTTTCTTCGCCGAAGAATAACATTTTCAGACTGACAACTCGTATTATTTTTCATAGGCTAAAACAAAAATGCCATCATTTTATCATCGCTGGGGTATGCTTTATTTCAACACTCTACACTAAAGAAAATTAAAATGAAATACCTCAAACCAGGCCACACATATATGGAGTGCGATTCAATGCACGCTGTAATTGAACGAGCGGTCCGAAAGGAACGCATATACGTTCCAAACGATTGGGTGAGAGTTATTCGTGGTGCTAAAAAAACAGGAAAAGAGTATGTGACAAATGTCTTAACGCAATCGGATTTCACAGAGTTCAAGACATACAGAGCTCAGGTATTTAAGCTGGCAGAATATATTCAACAGTACACCGGTTATTTGAGAAATTTCATACTTAGAATTATGAGTAAGCAGCAACCCTACACAGAACCACTATCTCTCAAACGTGAAACGTTTCAAATTTAGTTTTCAAAGTTACACAAATTCTCTCCACTACTTTCACTATATTTAGATAGAATCTTGGTGTTTACTTCAGCTCGTACAGTCAACCCTTCGCACTGAGGACGGCACTAGGCTGACGTGGTCCGACATACGATGGATTCAAATTCGGAAGAGAAATCCAACGTATGTGATACTTATGTTTTCTCACGAGAATAGATGACTAAAAATTTAACTTCGATTATAGTACAACATGTTTTGTTTCCACCTTGCATCCATTAAAATATGGAATTTACTTTTGAAGATATGAACTGCCTGACTTTCACTGTCATTCGTGTTTTATTAGAGAATTAGTTTGTTCATACTGCAGCAAATATTGTGCAACAAAACATTCAGGAAAATAACAAATTTTACTCTTCTTGGTGATCCACAGGGATTGAAAATCTGACTTCAATTGAAAAACCGTAACAAGATAAAAATTTCTGTAAACGCATTACCGATAAAATTATCATGATGGTAGAAAAAATAGTGATTATTCAAACTCTTACAGAATGTTTTATGTGAAATCGGAATTTGATGACGAAGATTGGAAGAAGGTGAACCTGCGCACAGCCTTTAATGCCGTCGATACAGAAGAAGCATACCGAAACCCAATTCCCATTTCAAAATCAAAATACGACGATTTGATGGAATTATGTCGCACAAAAATCATATCGACAATCCATCATAATTTTTATCGAAGGCTCTGCCACGATAATTGTACGTATCCTTCATTTGCAATCCATGATTGTGTTGCGAGAGAGTAATAATTGATGCATGCATTGCTTTTGTTTGTTTCGATTGAATTAAATCAATAACTTCATTGCAATATAGAGATCTAGGGAAGACAAGATAAAAATAATCTTCCATCCGAAATTGTTGTAAAGCGCGAACTTTTAAACTTCATTGATATTACTGACATGGAGCATAGATGGTGCTCCTAGTATAAAAGATGAAGGAATCCATTCCTGTGACCACGTGGAGTCGAACCACGCGTCGAAGGAATCGAACCTTCTATGAGTTTAGTTGCGTTTCGTCCTGGTGTGCTCGGCGGACTCGTCAGTAGGGCTAAGCCGAACACACCGTACCCTAGACGCGCAGTTGTCCAGTGGACATTAGAAGTTACTAGATGCTCGTATATATACGGAAGCGTTGTCCAGTATAGCGCTAGTGAGATAGTAATTCTGCTTATGCGCCGCGTAGTGGGTACGCACGAAGATGTTATGACGCCACATCACTCCCCTCCTAGTGACAACGATATGCTGTCTAGGAGTATCGAACGAGATAGTCGAAAGTCGAATAGCATTCTTCATAGGTTGTCCCAGAGAGAATATTATTGTCCTTTTGACATCTGTTGAGATGCGAGAGGTGGAAGGTCAGAAACTCAGAATGTACGTGAGAGCAAGACTCGAGGCATATACGTTATATGAACGTTCTGTTAAGCCGAGACCGTGTTGTGAAGCATCACGTCGGGGTCACCAATTGAAGGAATCCATTCCTGTGACCACGTGGAGTCGAACCACGCGTCGAAGGAATCGAACCTTCTATGAGTTTAGTTGCGTTTCGTCCTGGTGTGCTCGGCGGACTCGTCAGTAGGGCTAAGCCGAACACACCGTACCCTAGACGCGCAGTTGTCCAGTGGACATTAGAAGTTACTAGATGCTCGTATATATACGGAAGCGTTGTCCAGTATAGCGCTAGTGAGATAGTAATTCTGCTTATGCGCCGCGTAGTGGGTACGCACGAAGATGTTATGACGCCACAAAGATAAACACTCTATGATGCGTGCTAAGGCGCGAACGAGAGAGCACTTGAAATAGGACGCTCGCCGGAGACGGCAGCGGTCTAGTGTCCTTAGAGATTTGAAATAAAGAAGTTTTAGAAGAACATTTAATAGTAATTATTCACTTCCAAACAACCAAACCTTCCAACAGGTTATGGGCCCAGGGCACGCTTCCACTGCGTAATAAACCCCTGTAAATTTTGTGTTGTGAAACGTGAAAACCTGCAGATCTTAAGAAGCCGGACGATTAAATATAGATGACAAGAAGAAAATTTAGACGGAAAAATAAAAACAAATAATTAAATAAAGAGGTGAGTACAATCATTATATTGCATTTGTACGTGAAAATCTAGTATTCGAAACTAGCATGATAGAGGAATAAAGAAAAAGATGCGCGGCGTCACACCCCGCTTTGTTCGAGCGAGTACAGACGTGCTGGCAGACAGTGTTTATGCATCTGCGAGAGTCAGATTACGAGTTAGAATAAACATGGGCACAGTCACTCTGCTCGACTAAAGATCTGTATGGAAAGAAATAGATGAGAATGATTTAATTACTAGAAGCTTTCAAAGAAGATTCCGGTCGCACGGCCAATAGTATAAAAATAATAAAATCATTAATAAAGAGGGAAATTTAGAAGATTGGCCGTGACGTTGAAATTTTTTTTTGGGTTTAATTATTTTCTTTCTCATGCTTTTCGGCATCAGGCTTGGAATGAAAACTGCAGTGCAGCAGATTTTCAGGTCTGGTTAAGATAGTTGACTCGGGCGCGTTTCTGGCGCAGCGCACGTGCACGATCGCCCACCCAATAGTCGGCCTTATCAGCTGTGCGTGAGGCCTGACGGGATGGGGTGCGTGAGCTGGTGCTGGGGCACGTACGATAAACTATTTGTTTCAGGCGAGCCTGACTAGCAGTGCGGTCGGGTTTTTAGCCTTAAAGCACAAGGATATTGCTTTCATTTGTAATAAAATGATTGAAATAAAAAATTTTTTCTCTTCTCTCCAATAGACGGGAGTTATAAAAGAGGAAAACAAAAGCAATTATCTAAGAGCCCGAAAGGCGAAAAGAAAACATGATGAGTGAAGATGACCTTACTCTGGAAGAAGAAATGCTGCTCATTGAAGGCGGTGAACAGTCGGAGGCTCTCACAACGGAAAGCGCTGAGACTGACGAGTTGAAGCGCAAAACTCCGGGAGAGCGAGATAAGCAACCGAAGGTTTCTCAAATCACCTCCGACGACACCCAAAGAACGAGTAAGATGAAAATTCACTTTAGAACGTTGTGAATAAATTAGAGAATAGATGATTTTAGAGGTCGGATCCAACAATCAAATTTAGAGTCGATTTAGAGGTAATTAACCCTTTGTGGCCCACATTTTTCCTTGCGTTCAATTGGCTGGAAATTTGTCACTCGGGGGTTTTTGGGGTCGCTGATGACGAATCTGAGCTCAGAATTTCAAAATTCAAAATAGCGGATCCAATATGGCGGACAAAAGTACAAAAAGTTGCTTGATGGAAGTGAAATTTGTCACTCGGGGGTTTTTGGGGTCGCTTATGACGAATCTAAGCTCAGAATTTCAAAATTCAAAATGGCGGATCCAATATGGCGGACAAAAGTACAAAAAGTTGCTTGATGGAAGTGAAATTTGTCACTCGGGGGTTTTTGAGGTCGCTGATGACGAATCTGAGCTCAGAATTTGAAAATTCATTATGGCGGATCCAATATGGCGGACAAAAGTACAAAAAGTTGCTTGATGAAAGTGAAAATGGGCACTCGGGGGTTTTTGGGGTCGCTAATGACGAATCTAAGCTCAGAATTTCAAAATTCAGAACGGCGGATCCAATATGGTGGACAAAAGTACACAAAGTTGCTCGATGTCAGTAAAAATGGGCACTCGGGGGTTTTTGGGGTCGCTGATTACGAATCTGAAGTCAGAATAATGAAATTTTCACAACCAAGATGGCGGATTCAAGATGGCGGACTCACTTTTCCAAAAAATAGACGTAGAGCACTAAAAACTTGTACTCGGGGGTTTTTGGGGTCGCTGATTACGAATGTGAAGTATTGATAAAGTAACCGCGCTTGGTTGATTCCAGAGACACGAACGAGGAATATATATATATATATTGTAACGTTTCGGCTTTTACGAACCTACTGGTTATAGTAAAAGTCGGTTGCCACAGGTTCGAAATTATCTATTTTCTGAAATTTAATTAATTAAGTATTATTACGGACTCCTCGTACTGAAAGGTGAGGAAAAGGATGGGTCTACCATGCAAAAGCCACCTTATTCAGATTTGATCTCCCTACGCTAGCTACCGGACTCGGATAGTTTTAATTATCAAAGCCGTATTGGTTCTGAATATAAGATTCAGAATTCTCACTACAGAGCCGGGTTTTTACGCCAAGCCTGTCTCGCCTGCTATTGATGATTTTATTGACTAACTACAGATCCGGGTTTTTACACCAAGACTGCCTATCAGACTCGGGTTTCCAACGGTTGGCCCTCGAACACAGGTTTTTACGCCAATGTCGTTCGCTTCTTCCGTTGTTCGCCAAAGCTGTAACTACTCGGCTTATTCTGGTGTTTATTACTGTCAAACAGGATGATAAGAAAATACCAGGCAAAATTTATCAGTAATAATTTGATTCCCTGTATTGTTAAATCAAATAAAATATCAACAAAAATAGTACAATGAACTTATTCTATCTTATTCTACGTTAAAGTCTATTTCATCCGTATTTATCTCCTTTCTTCTAAATGTTCGTAACAATGCTGCTATAGCTAATGCTCGATATAATATTATGTTTCTATACCCGGGTAGGTGATATTAGAAATGATTTTAAATAATGTTCTGATTTGTCTAAGTAATAGTGAATTTAATGATTCTACTTTATTGCCTTCGGAAGGTCCTTAGTTCAATATCAAGTGAGTCGCCTGGGATGCTATACCACGATTGCGCTTGGTTTGATTCTATATTAGTGAGTCGCCTGGGTGCTATACCACGATTGCGCTAAGTTAGCTTTTAATATAGTGAGTCGACTGGGTGCTATACCACAAGTGCGCTGTCGAGCTCTGTCGACGCGTGTTTATATACTCTTTTGCTTACGCTTGTGACGTCACAAGCGTCGCGCGCTCGTCTATCCGAGTTTGTCTAGTTGTTCGGTATTTACGCGGACCAATCATAGCCGACCCCCATCGTGACGGTCGGACACGTTACAATATATATATATATATATATATTCCTGAATGTGTAAAGAGTCCAAGACGCTGTGCTCTTTGTAGTACAAAGGCTGTACCATACAAAACTATATACATTTGCAGTACTTGCAAAGTGCCATTGTGCATAAAATCCGAGAAAAACTGTTTTCAAATTTACCATCAATAAACAGTTACACTATAAATAAAATGTAAAAACTAAATTCTTAGAAAAAAAGCAAAAAAAAAAAAACAAAAAAAAATAAAAAAAACAACAAAAAAAAAACAAAAAAAAAAACAAACAAAAAAAAGAAAATGGAGACAATAACCGCTACGTCCTCGTTCGTGTCTCTGGAATCAACCAAGCGCGGTTACTTCATCAATACTTCACATTCGTAATCAGCGACCCGAAAAACCCCCGAGCACAAGTTTTTAGTGCTCTACGTCTATTTTTTGGAAAAGTGAGTCCGCCATCTTGAATCCGCCATCTTGGTTGTGAAAATTTCATTATTCTGACTTCAGATTCGTAATCAGCGACCCCAAAAACCCCCGAGTGCCCATTTTTACTCACATCGAGCAACTTTGTGTACTTTTGTCCACCATATTGGATCCGCCGTTCTGAATTTTGAAATTCTGAGCTTAGATTCGTCATTAGCGACCCCAAAAACCCCCGAGTGCCCATTTTCACTTTCATCAAGCAACTTTTTGTACTTTTGTCCGCCATATTGGATCCGCCATTATGAATTTTGAAATTCTGAGCTCAGATTCGTCATCAGCGACCCCAAAAACCCCCGAGTGACAAATTTCACTTCCATCAAGCAACTTTTTGTACTTTTGTCCGCCATATTGGATCCGCCATTTTGAATTTTGAAATTCTGAGCTTAGATTCGTCATTAGCGACCCCAAAAACCCCCGAGTGCCCATTTTGACTTTTATCAAGCAACTTTTTGTACTTTTGTCCGCCATATTGGATCCGCCATTTTGAATTTTGAAATTCTGAGCTCAGATTCGTCATCAGCGACACCAAAAACCCCCGAATGACAAATTTCACTTCCATCAAGCAACTTTTTGTACTTTTGTCCGCCATATTGGATCCGCCATTTTGAATTTTGAAATTCTGAGCTCAGATTCGTCATCAGCGACACCAAAAACCCCCGAGTACAAGTTTTTAGTGCTCTACGTCTATTTTTTGGAAAAGTGAGTCCGCCATCTTGAATCCGCCATCTTGGATGTAAAAATGTTGAAATTCTGACTTCAGATTCGTAATCAGTGACCCCAAAAACCCTCGCGTAATAATTTTTAGAATGATTGAATGAAAAACAAAGCGAAAATTGATTTTTTTCTTCAAAAAAGAGCTTTTTACGCCATTTGTTTATTTATAACTAATTAACAATTTAATAAATATTAATTTTTGTTATTTATTATGATAGAGAAACATTTTAGCTAATAGAAGAATGTATAATCACTAATATATACCTATAAATACAATTTTCATACGCAAAAATCTAAGACGCAATAGGTGGTCAATATATTGACCACCAAGCCACAAAGGGTTAAGAGTAAACCCCATTAAGATGTATAAATTTAGACGTAAAATTATTCACAGCAAAATCTGGAATAAATCAGATGGAAGTAAACACCAACAATGCACGTCCACCAACAACAGAAGACGCGCAGAAGTCTCTGTGCAACAGTATGGAAAGAACTGCTAAAGTGGTATTAGAAGTTTTAGAGGCAGCAAATAATATGCTGAAAACATTGAGGGCCACAGCGGAAGCAACTGCCGAAGCTGAAAAGGCTAAGCTCAAAAAGTCAGAGCAAAGTGCGTTGAGGCAACCAACTAAAGATGTAAGAAGTCCTACTATGAGTTCAAGAACTAGGACGGAAAATCTTGAGAGTGCGGACCATGTAGAGCCACAGGGTAGTGTTGCGACTAAAACGGTACCTATAAGTTCGGGTGTAAGAGATGAAATCCGAGAAAATTTGAACGTACTAAAAAGAACAATAGAAGCAGAAAAAGCGGCAAACAAAATAAATATTAAACGTGAATACAAACTGACACGTAAAACGAATTTGAACCTTTGGATGGATTATTTGCAGTCTGAATTGATATCTAACGATCTGTTGGATGTTATTGATTCATCGGTTCAAGTTTCTAGAGACGTAGATGAAGAAAAGACCGCTAAAAGAAAAGGGATGGTTAGAGATATAATCATAAATCATTTAGATGAGGAGTATCATAAGAGGATACTACATATCAAAGATCCCAGAGACATCATACTAAAATTAAGAGAGTTTAAAAGAAATGAAACTAACGTCACGCACTCGTCGGTGAGGACACGGCTCTACCAATTAAAGATGAAACCCAAAGAGAAAGTGTTTGACTTCTGCGAAAAGTTTGACACAATAATTAGACAGTATGAAAACTGTGATGGAGCTGTGCCCTTAACCGATCAAGAGAAAAGATCGGCCTTTTACCAAGCTGTATCAGGGCAAGTACCTGAGCTTCGCTCGGCCGATCTTATTAGAAGACAAACAGAGTTGAAAGAAATGAGTTTAGAGGAAATCAAATCATTCATATCACAACTAGAGGCTGAAAGACACGCGGACGACGGAGCCAAAGAAGAAGCAATAGTATATTATGCACCTAGGGAATAAAGTGTTCTTTTTGACGAGTGTGAGGTTTGTCGCCCGAGCGAAGCGAGGGTGACCTTCACACTCGGCTAGAAGAACACTTTACACCATGGTGCATACGATATTTTATGCATCCAAGGGCAGAAAGCGCGTTCTTTATGCGCGCAGCCGGGAATAAAGTACGCACTTTCTTCCCTCGGTGCATAAAAGCTAATTTAGCCCATCA
This sequence comes from Tenthredo mesomela, assembly GCA_943736025.1. Taxonomy (NCBI): domain Eukaryota; kingdom Metazoa; phylum Arthropoda; class Insecta; order Hymenoptera; family Tenthredinidae; genus Tenthredo; species Tenthredo mesomela. Next base: position 28,433,403 of record OX031013.1, on the reverse strand, counting down.
TGGGTCAAAATGGCAATCTGGTTCCGATAGTCGGTGCTTTCGGTGTAATAAGACTGGACATCGAAGCATTGAATGCCCACTCAAAGAGTTTGATATGTGGTTTTGCTACCACTGTCAAAAAATAACAAGTCACAAAGGAGATGAGTGTTTCCAAAAAGGAGCTGGATCATCTGGCCAATCTTATAGAGGTCGAGGTAGAGGTAGAGGTCGAGGTCGAGGACACAAGCCTACAGGAAAGGAGGGAGCTGAAAGTAAGGGACTTCCTGGAGTAAGTGATAGAGGAAAAATAAACAAAAGGAAGTTCAACAGAGGTTTTTACCGAAAACCCAATGCACCCGGTGGAGACAGAGCATACAACTCAAACGTGCAAAAGGACCAAAAATCAGGTATGGTAGCATTTCAATTAAATATTTCAGACGAAGATAATGAAATCACTTTTATTGCTGACTCTGGAGCTATAGAACATATTGTCAATAAGAGTTTAATCTTAAGCGATTTTGAAAAATGTTCTGGAGCAGTAATAAAGAGTGCAAATAAAAATAGTGCTGCTGACATAAAAGTTGATGGGAAAGGAAACCTTTTCCTTCATTCTAATGTTTTGAAAGAAGAAGTATTCAAACTAACAAATGTAATAGCAGCAAGGGATATAGCTGATAATTTGATATCTCTGAGACGTTTTGCAGATGCAGGTTTAGGTATATATCTAGATGATAAAAAATTGAAAGTTTTTGATAAAGAAACGGGTGAACTAATTTTAGATGGGATATATGAGAAACCAAATTGGAAAGTAAAGCTAGTAGCTAAGAGACTCACAGAAGACGAACAAGACTTAGAATATGAAAATTATCAGTGTAGAGCAAGAATAGTAACATACGACGAGCCTTCCAAACAAACGCAGATAAAAGTTCAAGCCCTTGGATCATTGGATTCGGAGGGAGAACAAGATGAACAAAATTTAGACGGAATTGCATCTGCGTTTGGGAGGGAGAATGATGAAAGGCTCAGTCAATCAGACCAAAGTTTAGAAGTTGGTCAAATAGAAGAAAGTCTAGAAGTTGACACGACTGTGTTGAAAGAGGGATCAGATTTTCACGAATCGATCTTAAGTAGAAAAATCATAGAGTTAGATAAAGAGGAAAATAATGACGCGATTAAAGATATTTGTATAACAAACCCATTCGAGAAAGAGGGGGTTAAATTCAAGAAACAGAACGAAGCAATGCTATGGCATGTTCGTCTGGGTTACGCGTCGTTGAATTATTTAAGACGCTTGCAAAAATTAGAGGAAAGGTTAAAAGATGTGAAGTTTGAAGAGTCTATTTTAGAGTGTGAAGTACGTATCATGGCAAAGATGGAAAGGTTACCTTTCAAAGATAAAAGATGTCGAGCAACTAGGCCACTTCAAATAATTCACACAGACACTATGGGTCCGATAAAACCGGTATCTCATCCGGGGGGTAAAAGGTTTATCACAGTGTTCATAGATGATTATACAAGATTAGCTAGAGCATACGCAATGAAGTCTAAAGACGAATCCGGGCAATACCTGGAAAGATTTCTATGTGCTGCAAGAAATCTGCTTGGTAGAAACGAAAAGGTATGCTATATCAGATCAGATCAGGGTACAGAATTTACAGGAGGAAAGTTTGCAGAAATTATGAAGAGAGAAGGTATAGAGAGCGATTTCTCAGCACCATATACACCAGAACACAATGGTACAGCTGAGAGATTTAATAAAACCTTACAAGAGAAAATTAGAGCATTCATGTTTGACTCAGGATTACCTAAAATCATGTGGGAACTGGCGGCAGAGGCAGCCGTACATGCATACAATCGCACTCCTCACAAATCAATAGAGTTTGATATACCGCTTAAGAAGTTTGCACCACAAGTAAATTGTCATTTCGATAAATTAAGAAGATTTGGTTGCGTGGCATATGCCAGGGTAACAAAAGCTGATACTAAGTTTTCAGAAAGAGCGATTAAGGCAGTTCTGGTCGGTCATACTTTGACTGGCTACATTCTGTGGCACCCCAGTTCGGGTAAATTCCTAGAGTCAAGGCATGTACGCTTTAATGAAAAACTGAGTTATCGAGATGCATTTAGAAGAGGTATGACAAAATTAGAAGAAAACCCAGAGGTATTAGAAGGCGAGAAAACTATGAAAGATGAAAACTTTATGAAAGAATTTGAAGATGATACAGAACTAGAATTAAAAGGAATAGAAACGGGAACGAAGAAAAGACAGAGAGGAAGGCCGCGAAAACGAAAATTAGAGTTAGAAGTGGTTAGAGAAATACGATCCAAGAAGCGTGTACAACCTAAAAGAATGGCAAAGGTAAAGATAGGTACAGCACAGATAGGGAAGAGCATAGAGAAATCTTTCGTGAATGACACAAGTTTTGCATACTTAGCTAATAAGGGTATAAATGTAAAACACATTCAATTCAGAGATTATGCACAGGAAAGTACTTTAAATAACAATTTAGAAGAAGATGAATTGAATCATGCGCTAATTGCCATGATAAATAAAGATCCCGTATCTTATGCCGAAGCTATCGAAACCGCAGATAGCTTAGAGTGGAAAAGGGCAGTCAGGGAAGAATTAAAGTCGATGAATGATAATAAAGTTTGGAAGATAGTAGACAGGCCTACGGTTATGAAGGATGGCACTAAATTAAATATTATAGATTCCAGATGGATATTTAAGAAAAAGAAGGGGGAAGATAATTCGCCAAAATGCAAAGCTAGACTAGTGATTAGGGGGTTCAAAGATAGAGGAGTATATGAACTTAAAGAGACATATGCTCCTGTATCGAGATTACCAATAGTTCGATCAGTGTTGGCTATTATAAACAAGTATGATTTAGAAGCGAAACAAATGGATGTTAAAACAGAATTTCTAAATGGTAAATTAGAGGAAGAAATTTATATGGAAATACCGGAAGGGTTAGAATGCGATGAAAAGGTGAAAAGAACAAAAGTTTGCAAACTAGAGAGGGCTCTATATGGACTGAAAATAAGTCCTAAGAGGTGGAACAAAAGATTTTCAGAAGAAGTTCTAAAAATAGGCTTGGAAAATGATTTACACGAACCATGTTTATTTACATGGAGAAAAGAAGGAAAAATGGCAGTGCTGGTACTGTACGTAGACGATATGCTAGTGGCAAGCAATGACAAAGAAAAACTATTTGAAATAAAAACTAAATTAAGCCAGGTTTTTGAAATGAAGGATCTAGGAGAACCTAAAGAATTCTTAGGAATGTCAATTAGGAGAGATAGGGCAAAAAGGGAAATGTCAGTACAGCAAGGAGAATATATAGAGAAGATATTAGAAAAGTTCAATATGAAAGAAAGCAAACCGCAAGGTACACCAATGGTGACAAAACAGGTAATGAATAGAGAAAACAGAAAGAAAGATGAAGACCCAAAAACTAATGTATTAGAGAGAAAGAGTAACGTTCCATATAGAGAGGCCATTGGAAGTTTACTGTATTTGGCAGGAGCCACTAGGCCAGACATTGCTTTTGCAGTAAATTATCTATCAAGAAAACAACAGAATCCAACTGAGGGCGACTGGATTGATGTTAAGAGAGTGTTTAGATACATTAGAGGAACCTCAAACGTTGGGTTGACATTCAGAGCAGAATGTGAAAATTTAGAAGCTATGACTGATGCCAGCTTCAGAGATTGGGATGACTCAACTTCAACTAGTGGATATGTGATCAAGCTATTTGAAGATCCAGTGGCTTGGAGGAGCCACAAACAATCTTACGTCACTCTATCCACGTGTCAGGCAGAATATTTAGCCATGAGTGAAACCTGTCAAGAGCTGGTGTCTCTAGACAAAGCTATTCGAGGTATAATAGGTAAAACGTTATATCCAGTACAAATTTGGTGTGACAATAAGTCTGCTGGTGATTGTACCCAAAAAGATGGAAGCCACAAACTCAAAAATTTCGATGACACCCTAGAAGCAATTGTTAAGAGTTTAGAAGAAAGAGAAAAGTCAGGAAGTAAGAAACATATGGCTCAGACTCATGGGGACTATGTTAAATCTTGTGTAGAGGAAGGAAAAGTTAGAGTTAGATGGATTTCCACTAAAGAAAACGTTGCCGATATAATGACAAAACCGCTCTCAATAGAGTCTCACAAATATCTTAGAGACAAATTGATGAATCTGTCTTAGTGTGGATATTATAAATTCAAGAACAATTAATAATACCTTTTTTTCCTCTCTTTGACAGATAAATAAAGATTTGTAATGCAGTAAAGATGGAGCTGCTATATGGGAAACCTACAGTGATGAAATCTGAAGCCGTGAGACTGATTGTAACGGAAATCAAAAGAAATATTTTGATACATTATATTATCCTATTATTTCATACTTTGATACTTTATATCATTCTATTATTTTATATTTTGATACGTAATACTATTGTCAAAAATATACATATACTTAAGCCTTGTATTTTTTTATAATCATGTTTATTAAAGTAGTTTTAAAACAGTACTTTAACCTACGTTATAGAGGACTTGACGAGTCACAATTAAAGACAGTATAAGAGGAAAATTAGCGGGTAAAAGAAAATGAAGATATATCAATGAAGGGAGGGAGTGTTGTAAAGCGCGAACTCTTAAACTTCATTGATATTACTGACATGGAGCATAGATGGTGCTCCTAGTATAAGAGATAAACACTCTATGATGCGTGCTAAGGCGCGAACGAGAGAGCACTTGAAATAGGACGCTCGCCGGAGACGGCAGCGGTCTAGTGTCCTTAGAGATTTGAAATAAAGAAGTTTTAGAAGAACATTTAATAGTAATTATTCACTTCCAAACAACCAAACCTTCCAACAGAAATCAATTAATTTCCCGAAATCTGAAATCCTGTCACTGGATATCTGAGAATTGTAATTTTTACGCACAAATGTGCGTAAATCAACAATTTTATTCATTCAAATTCATAATCCTATTGACTGGTAATACAGAGAGTTATTTTCCCACGCCATTTATTTTCGTTTCGATGGATGCTATTTCGGTATGATAGTATACGATATTGCATTCACTTCAGCTAAATTTCTATATCGACATTATTGGCTTATTCTTCCGGTTATCAACCATACTTCAACACATAACTTCAATAGCTGGCGATTCGGTGGTCCAAAAGTTTGAATGAATTTATCAATTTGATGAATTTTTATGCTCTCAAGTATAAAATACTCTTTTTTTTAGGTGAAAACTACGAGATACAGAATCCTGATGGAGGAGCGATTGCGGGCGGAAGTAGATAACTCCCGATCGTTTTTTTAATGAATTAATTTGTACAACTTTTCCGACCTTGTGGAAATTGTGTGCAATTTAAAATTCATGAAAGTTGTATGTAGTATATAAGGTGCAAAATAAAAGTGCAATTTTCAAGAATCTACTGTGTTGTTATTCGTATTATTATAATAGGAACACGTTCGTTTGTATGGATGTGTGGATCATTATGTAAATGAAACAATTTTTTTTTTTTTTTTGTTCAATAGGACATCAGCACTTCCAGAATGCCATACCTGTCAACTTCCGCTAACAATAAATGCTGGTTAATTGGAAACAACGCACATTGCTTGTTTTATATGAAAACATCACTGTAATATGACTGCTTTGAGAGAATCACAGATTTTCATTTCCTAATTCAATTTGTCATAATTTCTTATTATTTTTTTTTTTTTTTTATTTCAATTTTTTTTTTTTTTTTTTTTTGTGTTACAAATTTTTTTTTTCAGCCCGTACGGTGACTTCTAGTTGTGCCCTTCCGGCTGTAACAGGGTCACCAAATTCCAAAAACGGCAGTGTTACACACATCTAGTGAGGTGAACATCACGGTTCCAATTTTTGAGGGTTACGACCTTCTGGCAGTAAGAAGGCGTTTCAAATGCGGAAAAAATTATCAGTGATCTGCCAGAAGGTCGGAACCAACTTTTTTTATTTTTCGTGGATTACGTCTTTATGGCAGTAAGGAGGCGACAGAAATTCAAAAAACTTTGACCGGTTATCTACCAGAAAGACGTAAGCCACGAAAAATGAAAAAAAAAGAGGGTTACGACCTTCTGGCTGTAGGAAGGCGATTTAATTCCGGGAAAAAATGATCAGTGATCTGCCAGAAGAGCGTAACCCACTTTTTTTTATTTTTCGTGGATTCCCAGCAAACACACATTGAAGAACCATTGCTGGTATGGTGTAGGAATGCCTACACGGAGAGAACAAAACGGCGATGCTCACCGTTACTCACGGCGCTGACGCGCGTGAGAGAAAAAATAATCGTTGAAATGCTCGAAAATGGATAAAAGTCTCGTTATAAGGAGGACCACGCGCGTGTCTCACAGTGACCATCACTGTGAAAAACAGTTCAGAGTTTCACAGCACCGATCACTGTTTTCACGCTGCTCGGTATTGTTTTCACGCGCATCGGCACCGTGACGTCGCAGTGATTCGAGCCGTGCTTTAGCTCGAGCTGTATCGCTGCGCGGACTGTTTCAGAACCGTGTCCCGGTCACTGCGACGTCACGGTGCCGATGCGCGTGAAAACAATACCGAGCAGCGTGAAAACAGTGATCGGTGCTGTGAAACTCTGAACTGTTTTTCACAGTGATGGTCACTGTGAAACACGCACGTGGTCCTCCTTATAACGAGACTTTTATCCATTTTCGAGCATTTCAACGATTATTTTTTCTCTCACGCGCGCCAGCACCGTGAGTAACGGTGAGCATCGCCGTTTTGTTCTCTCCGTGTACAATCACACTTCCGGGCCGCTGGCGGAAAACTGTCACTGGCTAAGTGCCATAGTGTCACGACGGTCGGTAGCTGGACCAGTGCATGCTTGCCCGCAGTATTGCACCGGCCCAGTAGCGGCAATATGATGATTTTGTGCCTGTGAATTCGCTTAGCCATTGCTGGCACGTAAGAATACCGTTAGCGGTAGGCTATGTACATTCCCGGCATTGAACCTGCAGCGTATTTTTTTTTACAGACTACCGGTATCGCCCCATAGACCGGTTACGCAAAAAAAAAAATGTGAAAATAATTCACACGCAAGACGGTGTTTTCATAAAAAGAAGTTGGAGTGGAGACTTCAGATGTCGACGAGAAAAAAAAACCAACTAGATTTTTCACAGATTTTAATTCGTATTTCATTATAACCACGGTCCATACATCTGAAGTCTACACTCCAATTTTTTTTTTTTTTTTTTTTTTTTTTAAACTATTTCACATATGGATTATTTTAATACATAAAATAATTTCAACGAAAAGCTGAAGAAAAACCAAGAAATTTTTTCATGGAACGTTTCTTTAAGGTGGTTCTCCACCTACAGTCCCACCAAACGTGGGTTTCAGAGCAGATTTTGAGTACTTCTTGATGGGGAAAAAATCCGAAAAAAATCAAGCATGTAGAAGATCTTCGGGAGATTGATTTTGCATAATAATAATTCAAAAAAGTTATTAACAAATTGATGGAAAAAAAAACTGTTCAAGAAATCAGCCGATGACCCAACTTTTTTTTTAGGTGAGAATTATTTTTTAATTTTTCTGAATATGTATGAATTTTTTCAGAATTTTGGTAAATCTTTGAAAATTGCGTTTTTTCATACTTGACAAAACGCGATTTTCAAAGATTTACCAAAATTCTGAAAAAATTCATAGATATTCAGAAAAATTAAAAAATAATTCTCACCTAAAAAAAAAGTTGGGTCATCGGCTAATTTCTTGAACAGTTTTTTTTTTCCATCAATTTGTTAATAACTTTTTTGAATTATTGTTATGCAAAATCAATCTCCCGAAGATCTTCCACATGCTTGATTTTTTTCGTATTTTTTCCCCATCGAGAAGTACTCGAAATCTGCTCTGGAACCCACGTTTGGTGGGACTGTAGGTGGAGAACCACCTTAAACGATCTCAATTTATCGAGTTAGGTAGGTGAACACGTCTTCTCTAATCTTCGAATGTACGCAACAAAAAAATCTGAAATAATTTACAAAATTATTTCTCATGTCAGGTGACATACTCGAATTATTTCAGAATTTTCAGACATCGAAAAACGTAGGGGGCCCACTTGACGAAGGATCATAAAACGTCTACTGTAACCACCGCACCTAATGCACATACATATTTTTATTTGGCAAAATAATGATTATTCTTATCATTAATTAAAAAAACAGGTACAGAAAATTGCACAGATAATACATAACTATCTTGTTTATCATAAGTACAGTACGTTTCTTTTTGTGATAGGAACTAAAAACTTAAACACACATTGAGTAATCATGTAATATACGGTATCAGGTACGATTTGTATATATCTCGAATGCTCTAATCAACAATCAGTTCAATTATATTATATTATAAATATTTATAAGTGGCTTAACGTTTTCGCGAAATATCTATTACACCTACAAAGTCCTTTATTTACGTAGGTACTATAGGGTGGTCGTTAGGGAAAAAAATTCGGGCCGCCCCTCAAATCAACTCTAAAAAAATGAAAGACTAATCCTGTAATTTTTTGAGATTTTTATTTCATCCGTTGACCACAGAGGATGAACTTTTTCATTTAAAATGCACGGTGTTTCGGACTTTCCACTTATTATTTTATTATAAGACTATAGTATGGCCCTAAAAATTTGATATTTTCACAAGATAGTCTACGAGAATGCAGCTGTCTCGGCAAAAGCTGTCTTTCTTCAAAATTTTGTATGGATTATCCATGCCAATATGATTTTTGTTTGTTTTTTTTTTCCCCCAATTTTATCATATTAGAACTGAATAACCTGGACAAAATGTTGAGGGCAGGGACGGTGGCAATTTCTTTTCGGGCAGCTGCATTCTCGTAGACTAATTTATGACCATCTCGAATTTGTATGGTCATCATTAGTCCTACAATAAAATAATAAGTGCAAAGACCGCGGTACACCGTGCATTTTAAATGGAAAAGTTCGTCCTCTGTGGTCAAGGTTTAAGGGGTACATACACCTTTGAAATATTTTTCTTCAAATTACTGCTACGCTCTGAGAAAACATTCTAGTGACTTAGTTTTTCTACAGTTGATTAGTGCTATTTTGATATATAGTTCATGATTTTTCCAGATTTTATGTCCTTCGCTAAACATAAATTCAGTCCATCGAAGAAAAAGTAGTTGTCATAGGGTAGGTACAGGTTGCTGCGTTGGATGAAATTTCATCAACTTTTAAGGGAATATTCTGTATGAATGTAATTTCAGACCGAACCAATAATATTTGGTGAACTTAAGTTTTAGACATAGAAATTTTTTATTGTAAGAATTTTTTTTCCATTGTTCTGGAAAAAATGTTTTGAAACCAAAAATTTCTATGCCTAACAATCAAATTCATCAAATAATATTGGTTTCCTCCGAAATTACATTCATACAGAATATTTCCTTAAAAGTTGAAGAAATTTCATCCAACGCAGCAACCTGTACTCTACGACATACCCCGGCACACTCATTAGTCGAAAGAGTCTAAGCTGTTAATCCACTTAACCCGTTCACCGGCAGTAATCCTTTTAATGCCATTTCTTGGATTTTGGTAGGTATGAGTGGGGATATGCAAGTATGAAAAGACCTGGACGGTCTTACGCAGTTGTTGCCTTCCCAAATAGACCGCACACCCCTTAGTTCCTTTTATTTCTCCTGAACGCTGCCCCTACCATCGCACTTCCAGGTAAGGGCGAGTGACCTTTTTCAGGTAGACCGAGGGGATTTCGGGTCGCACTAATTGTCACTTAGAGCTGGGTCTGCTCCGAAGAGCACAGTAAAGCCGGGGTATGCTCTACGACAACTGCTTTGTTTTCGATGAACTGAATCTATGTTCAGCGGAGGACCTAAAATCTGGAAAAATCATGAACTATGTATCAAAATAGCGCTTATTAACTGTGGAAAAACTGAGTCACTAGAATGTTTTTTCAGAGCGTAGCAGTGATTTGAAAAAAATTATTTTAAAGGTGTATATTGTTACGTTTCGGTTCTTGAGCGTTACCTCAGGTAACGCGAACCGAGTGTAATTGTGAGTTCTTTGCTCGATTTTATGTGTTCTAGACCTTTATATCAATAATTTAATGTTTCCTATTACGGACTTGAGTCGCCGTGCAACTAAAGCCGCCTCCCCACAGACCTGAACACGTAAACGCGCTAAGGCTGCACTTTACCCACCTAACCTTTTGATTTTAGTTATGATAAAGTTAGTTTATCCCCAAATTCTCTAAACAATACAACCTGCTGTGCCAGACCTGAGTGTGTCAGAGACTCACTAAGGCTGTATCTAGCGTTGGTTGGTTATACAGATGAAGAAGAACCTGGAAATGGCGGATAAGGGATCTGCATAGATTAACTTACTTTTAGATAATCAAGAAATCCGATTTATTTATATTTTAACTTAGACTTACGGTTGCAACCACTAACTATTCTATATTTACAATGTTGCCTTAATTTGCTAATGTTCGAATGACGTACTATATCGATATTATATTTGATAATTTGACTTTGTTTGATTTTATTTTATTTCTAGTAATTTGATTAAATAGAATATCGTTTTCTATGTGAATTTCTTTTATGATATTTTAGAGTTTATTGATTTTCTGTTGAAATTTGCGAATTGACGAATTTAGAATTTTATTAAAGTGAAGCTACTAGTACGCAAGGCGCTGTGCCTATTGCGACTGATGAGTAAGAGTGTTGCGAGTCAACCCGGTGCTATACCGTAGAATTGCTGGTGCTGAGAGCTGTGTCTCGACTTATATACTCGCTGTGACGTCATGCGACTTGTCGCTCTCGTCGAATCTTCTAGATAGTTCGACGTTCGCAACGGCTGATGTTTGAATTGCTAACGGTCAGGCCTATGTTGTCTGATCCGTTACAATATATCCCCTTGAATGTGAAAATAAAAATCTGAAAGAATAACAGTGTTTTGAATTATTTGGAGTCGATGTGGGGGGCAGCCCGGAAAATTTATGTGTTATCCTGACCTACCGACTACCCTAAGGTACATAGTAATTTCTGTACTTGAAACAATAATATGGACCTATACAGTCCATGAAAAGTACGGGTGAGGAAACTATGAAACTATATTATGCATAATGCGACCTTTTCTTAGGTTACTTAAAACTAGATATATCTTTTATAGCTATCTATTAAAATTGGTACATATCATATTTATATTTTTTATATTTTATTCATTATTAAGGGGGTATCCCCACCTTTAAATGGGTTAACATTCTGAGAAAGAGATTGATATTTTACAGCGAATTTGAGAGTCTGATCAAATGCGAAAAAATCATGAAGTTTGGGGAGGGTTTGACCCTCATTATCCATGTATAACATTGGATATTACTTTGAGTCTGATAGTAGTAACGCTCAATATAGAAAAATACAAAATTGGTCGGTTGTCGTGAAGAATCAGTAGTATCGTTGAACCAATTCTGGAGTTTTTGGTCCTCAATTGTTCAGAAGAGATGCCTCTATCATATGAACATAGAACTTTTTGATATTGCAAAAATTGCCTGACTCGCTTAGTTTTTACTGAGATTTTTCTAATTCTTCAATTTTTTTTTCTCTACTTTTTCTATTATCTCAACCAAAAATAGTAATATCAAAAAGTTCTATGTTCATATGATAGAGGCTTCGATTCTACAAATTTGAAGACCACAAACTCCAGAATCGGTCCAACGATGCTCCTGATTCTTTACGACAACCGGTCAAAATATTCATTCTTCAGAAATCAACTTTTGAACTTTTCATTTTTTTATTTATTTTTTTTTATTTTCTACTTTTTCCAGACAAGAAAATGTATCTACAGAAAATCAAGTTCTAAAATTTTGCTTATGATTAATATGCTGGATCCGCAGCTGCTCTTGTATTGATGTGTTATGAGTCAAGTCTAGACACATGTGCCAGGCGTAGGCTTGTAGTGAGTTTTGACCTGTTCTGTCTAACAACAGTGTTCCGGTAGGTGTCCAGTTAGGCTGCTAGAAAAAGAATGAATTGGGTCAGGAAAAATCTGATCAAAATTTTTTAAAACATAAAAATCCTTCAGAATTCTTAAGGGGAGACTTCGGTGAAATTTTTGGCAAAAACAGGTTTTTTTAATTCTTATAACTTTGAAAAGACGTGTATAAAACAATCCTTGCAGCAGTTTTTGAATAATGTCAGTATAGATAGTGAAAAAAAGTTTCAGCCTCCTGCGATGAAAGTGTAGACGCAAGGAATTTTTGACAGCGGTGAGAAAAATCTTCTTCGCGAGGTTCCTTGCGCTTACAGTTTCATCGCAGGAGGCTGAAATTTTTTTTTACAGTCTATACTGACATTATTTAAAAACTGCTGGAAGGATTTTTTTTATACAACCTCTAATAGCGATTTTCAAAATTTCACCGAAGTCTCTCCTTAATCTTCAATATTTTTGAGATTCAGAAGATGTTGGCACAATTTTTGTCAGTACTCCGAAAATTCTCCCATCTTTCATCAATCATACCTTTTTTCTTATGATATTTATGAAATTTTCGCAATTAATATAGGGGAAAGGTGGGTAGCCCCGGACAGCGGGGACCCCCGGTCATCTCAAGTTTTGGACACTTACGCACAAATAAATTTGAAAAATAAAACGTGAAAATTAGGGCAACGATCTTGGTCACATTTTCGCATTTTATTTTTCAAATTTATTTGTTCGTGAGTGTCCAAAACTTGAGATGACCGGGGGTACCCGCTGTCCGGGGCTACCCACCTTTCCCCTATTATAGAAATACTCATCTTTTTATAAATCTGAATGTGTAGTCTCCTGGCATCGATTTCAAATGCACTTTTTTGATGAATCATATCTTCTTTCGATTGCGACGTTTCATCTCATCTCAGATACATACACTGTGTTTGTTCAATATTGAAAATTACTATTGGTTTGAATTCGTGATGACAGCACGACTATTTACAAAGAAGTAGACACCTAACCTCGAAAAAATGTAGATCGCAGCCATGTGGTCTGTCAATTATCGCAATTCAAAAGAATATTGAAAATTAAATATGTACAAAAATCATAATTACAAAAAATTGAAAGATCACAAAATAAAATTCAAAAGCAAAATATATAAAAACGTCAAAAAAAGCAAGACAGTGGTATTGGCGGTACTGTACAATATTTACGGGACCAATATGAGCGTCCGCGCGCCGCGCGGCGGCGCTTTTTCGCAATTCAGGACTGTCATGGCTATAACTTTTCAAATCCTCTAGATTTTCGGACGCCAGTTTATTTGCAGGTAAAGTAGGTCACTAGCATTCCAAAAAAAAAAAAAAATATAAAAACAAAAACGATTTTTTGAAGATTCAAAGGTGTAGATACCCCCTTAATATTTTTTCATTTTCTTCTCTCTTAAGTGAGATTTTTCATTATTATTCATCCATGTTATATAAAGCTATTTTGCCACAGAAGCAGTATGGTATTGTAACGTGGCAGATTTGATATTTAATATTTTATTTATTATCTGCCACTGGACCGCGCCTCCACTCGCAAACGTGAGCGACCATGCTGCTGCCGTACCGAAATTCTTCACCGAAGCGCGAGTCCAAACTTTAGTTTCTATGAATAGTGTGTCTGCCGTAAGTTTTTTTTATTGTCCACAAGCAGGTACATCACCGCCAGGACATCGTGGGAGTCGTCGATCGTCGCAGGATCATCTGGGGGATGTCCTGGAAACCTCGGCACTAGTAACCGCACCTAAGTCATCAGCCTCCGTCTCTGCAGCTTCGTCACCTGCCGGCCGGGAGAGGGCTACACCTCCCAGCCTGTTATCGCCGCCAGCCGTTACCTCCCGGCCTGATTTTGGAAATGTTCAGCGCTATGGGTGCGGAGAACATGTCGGGTGTGGAAAGGCTTCCCCCTCCACTTTTGGATCGCCGATCGACGATCACTCCGTTGCCGACCAGCAAATCACCAACGTCGAGATACCGCTTACGTTACGTTTAGTTTATCTTATCTTTATCTTTCTTTTGGGCTTTTCTCTATCTTGTCTTTTTCTTTCTGGGGTTTTCTTTAGTTTTTCTTTGGTTTATTATATTTTGGGAGTTTTTCATAGTTTTCTTTTGTGCTTTTCTTTTTTATTTTGAGTGCTGTGCCTCTTTTTGACGCCGCCTGGGCTGCGACCCGAGTAAAGGTAGGCTTTTCGTCCCGACCTCGACCGTCCGTCCGCAAGCCTTTTGTCTCTGTGTTGCCTAACGGCTATTTCGATTTCGCGTCTGACGGGCTGTCGTGGTCTCCATTCTTTCTAGGCTAACTAGAATAATTAAGTCAATTCCTATCTTGGCTGGACTTGCGCTGCTCGGGAAGAATCCCTTGCCGTCTCGCATACGTTACCTATAACTTTCTTTTTTTTTGCGGGCGTTAGTTTGCGTTTAAATGTTATCTAGCGTTCCTTTTTTTTTCTTGCGTGCATGCGTACGTTAAGTTACCTTTAAATATCTTTAGCTTCACTTTCTTTATTATCTTGCGTTAACTTCAGTATCCTTTCATTCTCTTTTTTTGGTATTATTTAGTTATATTTTGCGGCACAACCGCCATATTATTGCATTGCGACGCCGGAATTAAATTCCGCCGCTACCTTTCTTTTGAATTGATTTATTATTGTATTATTCTGCCGTTCTGTAAAATCTTATGTTATTTATTTCTTATTTATTTTTGTATCGCTGCGTTTAATTTTGAAATTATAGCTACGTTATCGTCTACCTATATCTGCGTAAAGTGTGTTATTTCTACGCCCCCACGTTCCCCTCTCCTTCTATCTAGTCGGTTACCGTTTCGTTTCTGAATTTAGTTGTGGCTTACTGCGTTTTGTTTTGCTAACTCTATCTGGCACCTTCGTGTGCCTGGCGCCCAACACTATCTTTTAGCTTTCGTTTCGTTTCTGTATCGTACCGTGTTTTGAGTGAGAATACGTTGGGACTTCTTTGAGCGGGATTTATTTTTCTATCTAATTTCCTCCGGGTAGGAAAATTGCTCGTTACAGTATACATACATATATGTATAATGTATGTATAAACCACAAAAAGCACCTCACGTGCAAAAACCGTGCGCCAAGTACATTGATGTGGTCATCACCTCAAAAAAAGTATTGAAATCATCTACCTCCTTCAAGAAAAAGTATTGAAATCAGACACTACCGCCAAGTTCGTATTCATATTTTTTTTTTTTCCTGTTCTACTCCGAGCATTTTTTTTTATGACATTTACATTTTCTAAAATTTACAATTATTCCTTCCATATCAGACTTTTATAGCCTTCTCGTCTTGATGCGTAGAACCATAGATAGATATAGTGACAGGCAATTGACGCTTCCATTGGTGCGCTGCATTGGTGTTAACAGAAAGCATAGAAAAATAAAAATAAAAAGATTAGAAAAAAAAAAATTTGGAGTACGTGGTACTTGGCGGGCCAATATTTCATATCACTACAGGATTATTGACGTGGTTCAATTGGTGTTTCCTCATGCTTGTCTTACAAAAGGCCCGCCAAATACCACTACCTCCAAATTTTTTTTTTCAAATCTTTTTATTTTTATTTTTCTATGCTTTCTGTTAACACCAATGCAGCGCACCAATGGAAGCGTCAATTGCCTGTCACTATATCTATCTATGGTTCTACGCATCAAGACGAGAAGGCTATAAAAGTCTGGTATGGAAGGAATAATTGTAAATTTTAGAAAATGTAAATGTCATAAAAAAAATGCTCGGAGTAGAACAGGAAAAAAAAAATATGAATACGAACTTGGCGGTAGTGTCTGATTTCAATACTTTTTCTTGAAGGAGGTAGATGATTTCAATACTTTTTTTGAGGTGATGACCACATCAATGTACTTGGCGCACGGTTTTTGCACGTGAGGTGCTTTTTGTGGTTATTTCACTACTTTTTGTACCGAGCCGTTTTGATATTTATTTTTGCTTATAATAAATTGTGTCCAGACGTAATATTATCCCCCCATCATTCACTAAAGTATCGGAATCACCACATTTTTGGGAGGGAAATATAAATACAACAATAGACGAAATATCATAATATGTGAGGTAAATTTTTTTTATTTAAGCATAATAAGCATATAATAATAACAATAATAATAATAATAATAACAAAAATAATAATAACAAAGATCGAAGACAAAAAATATCCTCTGAATAGGGGCCATTCAACAAATACGTTCGCTTTTAGGGGGGGGAGGGGGTCGAGGTTGATGTGACGTTACAAGTCACGGGGGGTGGGGGGGGGGGAGGGGCAAAATGTGACGTTCGGTTTTTATGTATAGAATTCGTGTTTTGGCACGAGAATTTTGTTAAAGTGAAGTGAGAAATAAAGGACTGCTTTTAAATATCTCTTTTATCTCTATTTAATGCCAAGTGACATCGAAAGGCAAATCTTAGAAATAGATCGAATTATGGATCGATAGACCAAAAAAGGCAATAAAGGCCGGGGGGGGGGGGGGGGGGGGTCGAGATTTGTGACGTATTATTTTAGGGGGGTCTAGTCAAACGAACCATTGTTACATAGGGGGGGGGGGGGGGGGGGGGGGGGGTGTCTCAAATCGTCCAAAAAAGCGAACGTATTTGTTGAATGGCCCCATAACAACGAACTTATTTCTGATCTTTTTTTTGTAGATAAAAATATTTATGTATATTATACCTATAAAAATAATTCAAAAATAAAACAATTTGTAGATATATAATATATTATATATACCGGGATGATTTCTTGATAGTATACAGGTGACAGCGCATGCGCCAAATAATTCATTTTCATTGGTCGGTAAAGTCGTCACGCAGTGGTATTTGAGGCCAGCCTGCCTCAGCATACGACGAAACTCGCGCATGCGCAGTCACCTGTATACTATCAAGAAATCATCCCGGTATGTATATTAGACCTGTCCTTAAGAAGGGTAAAATCGAATTTCGATCGGGCCACCCCTCAAAGTAGTTCGAAATAATTGAAAAAAAATGTCAAATTTTTTTCAATTTTTTTCGTCCATATTTACCCACCCCTCGAAAGCCTTACTTTTTCCCATAAGAAAAGCATTGCTTTTTGAGGTTTTTAATCAAAAATTCGTACTGGGTCTGAAAATAGTCGTAAAAAAATTTCAAAAAAAGCAAAATGAAGGTGAATTCGTCCACTTTAAACCGCCGCTTGGAAAATTGCGCTATCTCTATTTTTGACTCCGCTATCTAACTTTTAGTGCGGCAAGAAATTTAAACTAGTGAATACAAGCTCTTGGGATTGGTCTTGAAGATGAAAGAAATTCTTTTTTGAAAATAACAAATAGAAATACAAAAATTTCGATCACCTATTATTTGGGAAACCGGTGAAAAAAGACTTCAAAAATGTCGAAAAACCTCATTTGGAGAGAAGAATTAAATCGGAGTAGTCGTAGAAAATAGGAAATTCTTTGTGCAAACTAATAAGTCATGTTAAAAAATGTAACTCCAACCCTTAGCAAAAGAAAATTAAAAAAAATCAAAAATAAAAATAAAAATAATTAAATTTTAAATGACGTTTTTCGACATTTTCAAAATCTTTTTTCAGCGGTTTCCCAAATATTAAGAAGGAAGATAAGGTGATCAAAATCTTTGAATTTCTATTTGTTATTTTCAACGAAGAATTTTTTTTCTTCAAAACCAATCCCAAAAGCTTGTATTCACTAGTTGAAATATCTTGCCGCGCTAAAAGTTAGGTAGCGGAGTCAAAAATAGAGATAGCCCAATTTTCCAAGCGGCGGTTTAAAGTGGATGAATTTACCTCCATTTTGCTTCTTTTGAAATTTTTTCACGACTATTTTCAGCCCCAGTACAAATTTTTGATTAAAAACCTCGAAAAATCAATGCTTTTCTTATGGGAAAAAGGAAGGCTTTCGAGGGATGGGTAAATATGGACGAAAAAAATTAAAAAAAATTTCACATTTTTTTTTTAATTATTTCGAACTACTTTGCGGGGTGGCCCGATCGAAATTCGATTTTACCCTTCTTAAGGACAGGTCTAATGTATATATGTATACATATAAATTATAATTCAAATTCATGTATAAAATTAAGCCAGCTTAAAACCTCATTGGTATTATTATTATTATTGTCACTCATCCTAAATCTTCTTTCTATATTTTAAGGTGCTTTCCTAGGCAATTCCACCAGTCCTGAAAACATCGTGAAAAAATGTGCTATTAAACGGAATATCTCTGCCTGGGCACCGAAATCAATGAAACAAAATACGTCGCGCAATTCTGTGGGCAATTACGAACACGCACGGCCCAAAACATATCCGTTTTATGCTGAAATAGAAAAGATATGTATGAAAAACGCGTATTTTTGACACTTGGCGATATATATCGATCGAAATGATGGCGAGTTAGTTGTTTTCGAGACTTTTTGAGGTATCGGTGACGGTTCAGAGATGGCGTGGCGCACGAATCTACGAGTCGGATCACTGTTCGATAAACTGGACAAAATGGGCTGTCAGTGATAAATACGCGTGTATTCTAAAGTTGTCATAGAAAAATGTTGTTATTGTGGACAGGATACACAGAATTAGTCTTCTGTGTATCCTGACCACAATAACAACATTTTTCTATGACAACTTTAGAATTTATCACTGACAGCCGATTTTGTCCAGTTTATCGAACAGTGATCCGACTCGTAGATTCGTGCGCCACGCCATCTCTGAACCGTCACCGATACCTCAAAAACTCTCGAGAACAACTAACTCGCCATCATTCCGATCGATATATATCGCCAAGTGTCAAAAATACGCGTTTTTCATACATATCTTTTCTATTTCAGCATAAAACGGATATGTTTTGGGCCGTGCGTGTTCGTAATTGCCCACAGAATTGCGCGACGTATTTTGTTTCATTGATTTCGGTGCCCAGGCAGAGATATTCCGTTTAATAGCACATTTTTTCACGATGTTTTCAGGACTGGTGGAATTGCCTAGGAAAGCACCTTAATATAATCTATACCTATAGTACACTCAGAGAAAGGAACCATTAGACGAACTAGAAAAAAGCATGAATGCAACAAAATAAACATTC
Organism: Tenthredo mesomela; assembly: GCA_943736025.1. Classification (NCBI taxonomy): domain Eukaryota; kingdom Metazoa; phylum Arthropoda; class Insecta; order Hymenoptera; family Tenthredinidae; genus Tenthredo; species Tenthredo mesomela. The sequence goes on along the minus strand of OX031013.1, from coordinate 28,414,312 downwards.
AGTTGTTGCTAATAATCTGCTGTTGCGATAGAATATCCATTTGCATAACACAATATATTCCATCGCAACAGCAATTATTAATTGCTGCAACTGAGTATTTGTTTCGTCGCATTGAGTTTATCCAATGGTTCCTATCTCTGAGTGCACTATTGATCAGTCAATAAAAAGTAAAATTAACTTATTAAAAAAAAAATTCAATTTTCCATGATACGAAACGTCAAAATTTGAGTTTTCATAGGGAAAAATCTTTGCACTGGCCAAGCTCAATATATCAAACGGAAGCTGCCGCTCATTGGACGTTTCTAGCTATAACAGCCCATTAACATCGATGACAAAATTTTTGGAAAGAAAAGTCTGAGACCATAGGAATTGTATTTCGAGTTGAGAAAAAAAAATGTTCATTAGATTAGAGAAATTAAAATGAGAATGAAGAAAAATGAAGAAAAAGTTTATGTCAAATTTTAATTGTTTGTAACGATTATATTATAAGCAATGAAAATTGTACAATAAAGAATTTAATTCATTTAATGAACACTTTTCTTCCAACTCAAAATACAATCCCCAAGGTCTCAAACTTTTCGTTTCAGAAGGTTCGTCATAGACGTTAGTTAGCTGTTACAATTGGAAAAGTGCAATGAGCGGCAGCTTCCGCTTAATTTACAGAGCTTGGTGATTGCACAGATCTTATCTTTCCTATCAAAACCCAAGTTTTGAGGGATCGGAGTGTACTATTGCTACGTTACTAAAAAAAAAAATGAACTAAAACGTGTCAATCAATTTCTAAATATCTGTTGTTTTCTGGATATGGACTAGGGGTGACTCATTTCGTCACCGCGACCCCTGCCCCCCTGTCCGCGCCCGCCTCTTCGATGATATCTGTGGCCACGATAAGGCCACCTAACACAACCCTCTGCATGGTTGGCCATATTAAACAACAATGCAATCAAATTGCGTTGCTGGTACTGCCGGCCGGTATTACGCTGTATAACGCCACGACCGGCTCGCTGGTGACGTCTGTTATTATTGTCTGGAAATAATCAAATCACGTCGTGATTTCAAGAAATGTTACAGAAAAGGTGACATATTACATTAACACACTGAAGCACAGAACAAAGTACACGAGAACAACGTAGTTCAAGAAAACAAAAGGTATTGGTTATAAATGGAATCAGAATTGCAATATAAAATTGTAAACATACCACCAGCTCCTTGGTTGGCTTTTACGCGGCCATGTCGATTGTGGCCATGCCGATTTCCTTCGTCGCCTGGCAGAAAATTGTTGGCTCCGGCATGATTTATCTGGTGAGGTGGCAGTTCTTCTAGAAATTGAACCATACCCTTGCAATCGGTACATGATTTAGAGTCAGCTATTTACGTTTAAGTTTTACTTGAAAACATGTATATATTGGAGATCAATCGGACATATGGAAAAATATAGCTAAGTTAAAGCGAGTATACTATTTGAGGGTAGGAGATACTGAAATTTGAGTGCGAAAATTTCTAAAAAAAATCGATTTTCGGTTTTTCACGGAAAAGTGTAATTTGAACCCTCATCTATACGTACACAAATCCTTGAACCGAAAATTTTTTTACTAAGCCCCGTTTACTCAATAAAACGTATAATGTTACAGTAGAAGTTCCTAATTTTCTTATATTCCCCGACGGCTTTTGACCAACGTATAACGTCGGTATATCGACCGTGAACACGTGGTATTGGTATAAACAGAGTAACCGCACCGTAGTAAAACTGTGTGTTGTAGGAATAAATACCGTATTTTTGAGCTCGGATGCATACCGTCTATACACCGTAGGTAATCACTAATAATACGGTATTGAAGCGGAATGTTCACAGTCGTAATGGCAGATGAGGTACGCACGAACAGAGTATGAGTCACGTATGTAAATCATATATAAACGGTGTTTTTTCTCGAAACATACGGTATGTATCGAGTTCCATGACGGTATTTTTACTCCAAAAATACCGTATGTATCCAGTTGTACGACGGTATTTTTTTACCAAAAATACGGTACTATGTACCTTAGTTATATGACGGTATTTCTGCTCACAAGTTATTTTTCCAAAGGATCTAGATATTTTTCGGATAATTCATAAACGTATAACACACCTAAGCGTATAAAGCGTATAACACTGTACACGCCTTGGAATGAAATCTTGAACAATGTTGTAAAAAAAAATGTGGAAAATATTTTGGGTATATTGGGATTCTGTACTGCAATAATTTCAAACAGCAATTTGATTATCAGTATAAAAATAATATTTATTATGTGAAAATAACGTGAATGAAAATGAATAAATAATAATAAATTTATATCATATTATTTATATATATATTATTTATATAAAAATCCTACTAATTCAGCGAAACAAAAGTATATGAAATTTATGACTTATGAAATACGTTAAAACCGTTATGGTAGTTCTCCAGCAGGACGATAAGCGTCGCGGCGTTCGCTCCACCATGCGTTGACCTGTCAAAGCGGTATACTCGTTCGCACGTATTAGCATAGTTACTCAGCTTTGTGTTGAAATCAGTCGTCAAAAAAATTGGTGAAACTTCCTTGACTCTCGTGTGTATGTAGCGTTCATCTCTGATGTTACATAAAGCCGTTGTACAATGCCTCGATATACCCGCGTTGGAATACGATGAAAAGTTAGAGACATAACCTAGAAAATAGTAGGTACATTCCGCAGCGTGTTAATAATTTTCAGAAGGTTGGTGACTACATCGAAGGAGTGTGTGCTGGAGACGAGCGATACAACGGGACATGTGGTGATCCCGGAAGAAAGCGTCAAAGTACCGAGCTCGTTCCAGTCACCACGGAAGGTCTTATAACGTGTTCTGATGGATTATTAAATCTTAATATTATTGAAAATTGGGTGAAATCGTTTATTGAAATTAAGCAGGTACCATGGATGATGTGAGAGGGCAAATGTACTCGAAACGCACCGAGTATGCGGCTGCTGAATTATCGAGGCCGCCTCCGACGATATTACTTCGTCATGCGAGGCATGGAAGACCGTGATACTACGGACGGGAAAATGCAGTTGTTCCCAACTAGTGTTGCAACTCACCAATTACATTTTTAATTAAATTACTCATTAGCGAAGAAAGTGAATTATTGTAATTTCCTGTCATCAATAAATACCATGTACAGAATAGTCCGATATATGTCTTGCTCAGAAAAGAGCGACGCTTTGGTACGAAGGCAAACAGGGAATCTCCTTTAGAAATCATGCTATCCCGACGTTGGTTGAGATCTGCTGAAGAGCTCTATTTCTCAATGAAATTCGCTACATGTCTTCTGCCGCCAAGGCGTCGCTGTCTCGCACTTCCCGATTTTTTTTATTGAATTTTTTTTTCAGGTATGGATGCGGTTCGAATAGGGTATTGATGTGGTGTGAATGTGGTGAGAATACGGTATGAATGTGGTAAGAATACGGTATGAATGTGGTGAAAATACGGTATGGATGTGGTGAGAATACGGTATGAATGTGGTGAGAATACGGTATCGAAACCGTCGAACTACGGTACACATACTGCGGTCAAACCTAATTTTTTGAAGGGACCAGGAAATTTGTCGGTTCACACAGGGCACGGTAACGGTGTTCATACCGTATGAAAACTGTGTTCAGTACCCGTGAATACGGTAGAAGTGCCGGTAAAATACGGTATGCAGAAAGGCGCAAATATACTGTATTTCTGAAGTGATTACCCGTGGTAAATCCGGAAATATACCGTTTAATATCGGTACATAAACCTTCTCACAACCTTGCGCAAAAGTCGTCGGGGTTTCGGTTATTGCCATTTCAATTTGTGAAAATAAGTAACTTGAGATGCATTTTTCCATCAGGCTACCACACTCAAGTGATTCACATGAGATAACAAAATAATAAAAAAAAATAATAATAATAAAAAATAATTTTTTTTCAAATCACTGCTACGCTCTGAGAAAACATTCTAGTGACTCAGTCTTTTTACAGTTGATTAGTGCTATTTTGATACATAGTTCATGATTTTTCATGATTTCATGTCCTCCGCTGAACCAAAATGTAGTCCATCGAAGAAAAAGTAGTTGTCGTAAGGTACAGGTTGCTGCGTTGCATGAAATTTCTCCAAATTGGAGGAAATATTCTGTATTGTATTGTATTGTATTTCTGAAACCCGACCGATCGGTCGAGCGGCTGACCAGGCGCTCAGTCCATCAGGACCATTGTGCCCGGGCCCCTAAGGGCAGCCTTAGTGTGTAGGAGCTGGGGTCAGGCGTGCCGCTTGAGCGAATAGCAGCAGCCTTCCTACCCCCATGTCCTCGATTTTCATACCTGCGTTGTAGGTCTCTCCTAGGGCCTCCTTACGGGGTCCCTTTAGGCCCTTACAGCGTGATATTAGGTGGAGCGGGGTTTCTTCCTCCTCCCCGCATCTGGTACAGAGTGGTCCATTTCTGAGCCCCATCCGAACCATGTGCTTTCCTGTGAACCAGTGGCCAGTGACGAGACCCACCAGAAGCCTGAGTCTGGTTCTTTCTAGGACGATGAGTGAGGCTCCCAGTTCTCGGGAGGGCCCTCGGAAGAGAGCCCTCGTGTGAGCCATGCCTGGTGCCCGTGTCCATAGGTCTGCGAGGCAGTGTTCCGTCCACGCACTCGCTAGGCCCTTGGCGTGGGTCGGGGGCAGGCCTATAAGGCAACCATCGTCGACCCTGTTGCGTAGGGCCCCTGCCTTTGCCAGGCAGTGCGCCTCCTCATTACCATGTATGCCGCTGTGACCTGGCACCCATAGTATTTTAACGCGGTTGTCGCGGGAGATCTGCGAGAGCAACTCCGCGCACTCTTTGACTAGCCCCGATCTTACGACGCAAGCGCTGAGAGATCTGAGTGCCGTCAAGCTATCGCTACAAATGTAGATGTGTTTGCCCCTGAGTTCCCTTGCCTTGATCTTCTTGGCGCAGGTCAGTATGGCAAACACTTCGGCCTGGAGGACCGAGGCTGTGGGCCCGAGCGCAAGCGATACGCTCGTCTTCGGTCCCTCGCTCCAGATTCCGGCCCCGGCTCCTTTGTCGGTTTTGGACCCGTCCGTGTACCATACGAGTCCCCGCGGTGAGAGTAGGTTATCCCGATCTTCAGACCAAGTCTGTCTGCTCGGGACCTCTACCTTATAGGTTTGCTCGAACTGGTAGTGGTTAGGGCATCGGTCCCCTCCTTGGGCTAGGTTCACCTGCGGTACCCCCTCCCTCAGTAGTACCACCGTGTGCCCCACACCAGTTCTTTTCCAGTGTCCTTGGTGCATCAGGCGCAGGGCTGTCTTCCAGGCCTCCGCCTCGATCGTTAGGTACGGGGGCGGTAGGTTCAAGAGGGCCCCTAGTGCGAGCGTGGGCGAGGTTCCAAGTGACCCCGTTATCCCCAGGCACGCCAGCCTGTACACCTTTTCCAGTGTCTTCCGCAGCGTGGATTTGCCCATGGCGGGCCACCACACGACGGATGCGTATGATGAATATTCTGTATGAATGTAATTTAGAGCGAAACCAATAATATTTCATATATATTCAAGTTTTAGACGTAGAAATTTTTGATTGTAAAATATATTTTCCAAAACGATGGAAAAAAAAGTCTTACAATCAAAAATTTCTATGTCTAGAAATTGAATTCATGAAATATTATTGGCTTGCTCCTAAATTACACTCATACAGAATATTTCCCCCAATTTGGAGAAATTTCATGCAATGCAGCAACCTGTACCTTACGACAACTACTTTTTCTTCGATGGACTACATTTTGGTTCAGCGGAGGACATAAAATCTGGGAAAATCATGAACCATGTATCAAAATAGCACTAATTAACTGTGAAAGAACTGAGTCACTAGAATGTTTTCTCAGAGCATAGCAGTGATTTGGAAAAAAATCATTTTCAAGGCGTCTATATACTCCCATAAGACAACAACTCCAAAATATGTTTTTATACCGTTGGAAATCATATTGAAGTTTTTGGTCACACACTTCACCAGAGATAAGCATTGAAATTTATATAGCAAATCAATATTCTCCCAAATGTTTGTATTCATTTTACAGAACCAGATATACAAGTCATCAACCGCACGATTCGCTGCCCGCAGGTCAAATTGCTTAGACTTGACAAGACCGAGTTTATATCAACCGAACTGCTAAAATATAAATGTTGAAATTTTTTCAAGTTGTGACAATTCATATGCTTTATAATGCTTTCCAACTTCCTTGAAATCGTAATTTCTGAAATGCATGATGAAAATGTGAATTCCACTCAAATATTGTGGGAGCCGAGCTATTTTTTTTTTTTTTTTTTTTTTTAACGTCACATGCTTCAAAACTATTAGCAATCTCGTCTGAAACTAGTTTGGTTCATGCAGTAATAAAAATCTTGAATTTTGTGAATAATTTGAAAAAAAACTTCAAAGCGATTCATCTGAGAACTGGTTTTGCCTTTTGAAAAAGTCCCATGCGTCTGAGCTTTTGTCGAAGACTTCTGCAATTTTCAGGGTGCATTCCTACACACACTAGCTACAAACCCACGTCAGATTTTAGAAATCGAGACAAAATGACAGATTTTACGAAAAATAATTGGAATAATGTTTTTTTTTTCATCAAAAAATATGTCAAAATCAAAGTATCGTAGCTATCTCTAAAAATTGCAATATAAAATTGTAAACATACCACCAGCTCCTCGGTTGGCTCTTATATTGCCTGGCCGTATATTGTTGGCTCCAGCACGGTTGAGCCGCTGAGGTGGCAGTTCTTCTAGAAATTACACCATACAATGCAGTTAGTACATGATTTAGAGCCAGCTATTTACGTTTAAGTTTCAGTAGAAAAAATGTATTGGATCAATTGGACTTATGGAAAAATATAGCTAAGTTAAAGTGAGTGCATACTATTTGAAAGCAAACACGAGCAAAATTTTATATCCTCATAGAACGGTGTATGTTAATCGATTTTGCTTCGAGAACTCATAGTATGCACCAACCTTCATTAAAGAGGAGGTGAAGCAACAGCAATATATTGAATCAAAATAGAATGAAGATACAAGTGAATAATATATTTTCATCCATACCGTGCCGAGGTGGATCGATGCGTGGCTCATCACGTGGCTCCCGCACTGCTGGCTGCGATAGAGCCTTGCATGGCTGCTGGACCGCTTCTGTAAATTACAGTACAATGATAATTATAATAAGTATCTTCTTAATTAACAGTTAGCCATTACTGACGATGATATTTTTTTTAATACTCACGAGAAGAAGCCACGCTCTGGCTGGAGTCATCCACCTGCAACGTCTCGAGGGCAGCCACGACGCGCCTTAGCGGCAGAAAATTTACCGGTGGCAAATCAAGGTCCATATCTGATAACTGAGAAATAAATAATAATGTACTTGGCGC